>PVKA01002651.1:0-121709 GCA_004027165.1 Ctenomys sociabilis
TGGTGCAGCTATAACCTTAGCTTGTTATGAGATTCGGGTGCCAGTCTATTAAGTTTGAGATTTTCCAGGTATGCCTATCCTGGGTCTAGCTGTTGTGTTCAGTTCCTTTTTTGCTGCAGCTCCTTTGGTTCCGCTATGTTGGTTCCCGGGGTCAGCCCTCCTGTGTCAGGCAGGGCGTTCCCCAGGTGGGTGGGCCTGGCCTGGGCTTTGGTGGGTTTTCTGGGCTCACAAAAGGATAGTCGATGATCTTATTCACTGAGTAGGCTGTACTGAGCCGGCCAGCTTGTGCTGGGTCCGGGTCTACAGGCCGTAACCCAAGAAGGCTCTGGTGCAGTGGGCCTGGAGCCCTCACTCATAGGCCAGGCTTTGCTGGGTTTCGGTCTGTAGCGTGGGACCGTGGATTGCTGAGAAATGTCCCTCCAGTGTGGCAGGCTAGGAGTTCTCACTCCAGGCCGAACTGCACTGGGTCTGGGGCTGTGGGGTGGGACCAGTAATCACCTGGAAGTGTTTCTCTGGCACAGTGTGCCTGGAGCTGTCACCCGGCCACGGGAGGTGACAGGCAGGTTAATCCCTGCGAAATGTGACGGGCCTGAGGTTCTACACTCAGTGACCTTTGATGCTCAGATAATCGGGGAAATTCCCACTCAATCAGTGGGCTTTAGGTCAAGGGATCCAGGGAGGTGTTAGTGAGTGGGTCCTGAGGTTTCAGGCCAGTCACTGGCTTGGAGGGGTTGGGGACAGGGATCCACAAAGCGCGTGTGGGAAGAAGCCAAAGGCTCTCCCTCAGACTCACCACACTCTCACTGATCTGGGAAGCCTGGTGAGTCCTGTAAATTCGCTCTCGCTGGGAGAGCTTGGCACGGGATCCAGGAAGCTGCTGGAGTCAGCCACTGTCTCTGGTCGGTCTCAGGGGCTGGGCTGGGCGGGCGCGGGCGGGATGGAGCAGGATTGCGGAGTCGGCCGCGCTGTCTCAGGGCTATATATTGCTTTTGAAGAAATATATTTTCTTTTGCTCAAAGTCCATAGAGTTGGGAACTGAATGACAGCATGGTTCAATGAATAAATTTGGAAGCTGGATTTTTGATTTCTGGATAGAAGAAGATAACTCAGGGAAAAAACATTTCTTATGGGTTTATTCTAAGAACAGAGAAAAGATCTTTCTGTTTATTCCTATCAAGAAAACCATAGAAATGATGAATTGCCATTAAGAGATTAATAAAGATAAGTACTTTATAAAATATCTGATATCAGTTTTAATTCAGTACTGTGTCAAGCAGTATGGAGTATGACTTTTCCTGAAACTCCTGTGCTGCAATGGTTATACCATTTTTAGAGTGCTTGTTTCAAGTAAAGATAGAAAAATAATCTTGATTGTTGGAGACCTTAAAATCCTTGTGATTTTCCTGTGAAGTCCCAGTTGTTAATTATATTTTTTGATTATGCAAGGAAAATGTCTAATTTAGCTTGTAAAGAATCTAGCTATAATTAGCAGTGAAATAATGACATATTAAATCCTAGCTAAATGAGCAAAGAACTTTATACAAGAAGTAGAGATTATAAATCATGTTATATTTTCATATATGTAGTAATAAATGTAATAGTAATGTCATGGCATTAAGAAACAGTAGATGATGTAATATAGAAAAACTGTCTACAGGAAGACGAGTGTATTCTATGGTTAGAAAAGGTTCAGGAATTGTTCACATTTGTGGGCTGATATAAGGCCTGGCTCAGGTCACTTTCAGCTGTCTCACATATGTTCCTTAATGGTAGCACCCACCCAACTCAAAAATGAGCTTTTCTAGTTAAGTCACTCCACAGACCCATGGCAGAGCTATGTGGAGTGAGTCTCATGAATGACTGCAGGCTTCTTAGTGGTTTTGGTCTAACAGTTGTGTTCATGGCAGGGGAGAGGGCTTCAGAGAAGCCAGTAAACTTGAGGCCAGTAAATAGCCCAGTTAACAGCTGGGAAATGCTACACCTGCCAGTTGGTATTGGCCACGGGTGGACTGGTCTGTTTCAGCACTGCCTGATGAAGATGATCAGCATCAGAGCAGTGGGCTCTGCACTTGCCTGGGCAGTGTGTGGGATACTCTATAACTTTGTATCTGTTAGTGAGGGGCCAGAGTATTATGTCAGTCGTACACAGAGGATTTCTTTCTTTTTAATGTTGAGAGTGAGGAGAAACAGGATTTTTGAAGTCCTGTATGAGAGAGCCAATATACCAAACCTCACAGGAATGGTGGGTTTTTGTTTTTGTTTGCCCACTTCTCCTTAGAAAACAAGGGCCAAAGTATATAATTTGAAGTGTGTTCAACTTTCCAAGTCTATAATTCATAGAAATAAAGCAAAAAATATTGCTAAAAATCTGCTGATTCATGTAATGTGAATGCACACAGAAAGTCACAGCAATAGCATTTTCAGGTTTTATTCTCCAAAATGCATCTGCCACCTGTGGATGAAGTGTGGAGGAAAATGCAATTATACACAGTGTTTACTTAGAAAATGACAGGCCTAATTTGGGCAATTGGGATATGCACTGAAAACAAAGAAAACTATGAATGAGTTTAAAGAAAAGAAAAATCTGGTGGAAAGTCAAGTTTAGTGACCCTTGATATCATGACCATGACCTGGGTCTTAGGGTTTTTATAATGATTTAGAAAACTTCATTAAAGAGATATATTTATTAGCTGTATGATTTAAAGGAGAAGACATGGAGAATCATTCAGAGTTGGTTCAGTCCCAGAGCAATAACAACAGCAATATCTCTAAGGAGTTTCATAGACTACAACTCAGAACCATGTGTACAAAAGAGCCAGCCAAAAACAGTATACATCAAACAGCTATGGAGATTTGGTATATCTGGCTAGCATGCATGACTTGTAGAAAAGCTTTACTGCTCTTGGTGGCCTATCCCACCATCACAGAAGGTAAGCAGAAGGCACTATATGGTTCAGAGCCATAAGCTATAGCTCAACTCCCCACCCTTCACCATAATGGAAGCAACACTGAATCCCACATAGCAAGAGCTTTGGGAACCCTACTCCAACCCACACACACACTGTCCCAGAGCCTTGCTGACCTTCCTCATCCCATCACTGCTGAGCATGGGTAGACATTGGTAGATTTAGAAATGTCAAAACAGAGATTAGGTGTAGTTGTCACGTGCCTATAATCCCAGCACTTTAGGAGGCTGAAAAGAGGAGGATCACTATGAGTCTGAACTACATAGTGAGACCCTGTACTAAATATAAGAAATGGAAGAAATGTCAGAACAAAGGAGCAAAGTGGAATCTCAGACCACTAGTCCAAGTGCCCAGAACAAATCCAGGAGACAAGGACATAGAAATTTCTGAAATGATAGTAAGTGAAGTAAAAACTGAATCAGGCTATGGAAGAAATCACATCAGATCAGAAATAATCTCTCAGGTAAAAAAAGAGATGCCAACAATCATGAAAGAATTCCTTAACACGTCTAAAGAAGGCATAGATAAAAAGTAGAGAACATAAAAACATTGAACAGTACAGGAAAGAATTATAATTCATGAAACAGATTCAGTTATTCAGAAAATTAAGAATTCCACTGAAATCTGGTAAAACCACTGGCACAAAACTAAAGATAGACTTTAACCCTTAAAGACAGCACTGTAGCTAGTGAACATGAAAAGAAAGAGGTCTTAAAAATAACAAGACCTCTTTCTTTCTGTTATTTGATGAATTAACACTTCAGCAACTACAAGATAATGTAAAAAAAGGAAAAAAGATTAATAGCTGTCAGTGAAATGGCAGAAGTCAACACAAATTACATAAAAAGACTATTTGTAGAAGTAGTAGCAGAAAATGTCCCAAGCTTAGGAAAAAAAATCTGACATACAATAAATGAGGCATACAAAACTCCAGTTAACCATAATCAAAATAAATCTACACCTAGACACATAATAATCAAGATCCCAGAAATTCATCAAATAACAGAATATTAAAAACTGTTAGAGAAAAGAAACAGAACACCTCTAATGGAAAGCCCATCATAATCATGGTAGATTTCTCAACACAAGCCATAAAATTAAGATCTTGGAGTGGAGGTCCAAGGTCCTGACAGAAAGCAATTTTACTTCCAAATTCATTACTCTCACAGGATGGAAAACACAGAAGAAATGGGTGGATGCTTAGATATGTATGAATCACCAAAGCTAAACCAGTAAGATATAAAAATTCTAAATAGGGGCTGCGGATTTATCTGAGCAGTAGAAAGATTGCTTAGCAAGCTGGAAGCCCTGGCTTTGGTCCTCAGTACCAATGACAAAAAATAAACCTCAACTAAAAAACACAAAAAGACAAAAAAAAATGAATAACCCAATAATAGTGAATGAAATTTAAAATGCAATAAAAAAAAACCTACCAACAAAGAAAAGCCCCCATCCTGATGGATTCACAGCTGAATTCTACAAAAAAAATTTAGAGTAGATTCAAAGTGAATCTCAAACTCTTCAATTAAATTGAAATAGAAGCAATCTCCCAAGCTCATTCCTGGAGGAAAGTATTACCCTGATACCAAAGACTCAGGAAAGACTCAACCAAAATGAAAACGACAGGCCAGTCTTCCTAATGAACATAAATGCAAATTCCTCAATAAAATAATAAACAGAATGCAGCAAATTATCAAGACAATTGTAATTACAACCAAGTGGGTTCGTCACAGGAATGCAGGGATGGTTCAGTGTATGCAGATTCACAAATGTGACACACCACACTAACAGAGTCAAAGACAAAAATTACATGATCATCTCAATAGGTGCAGAAAAAGCTTTTGACAAAGTCCAACACTCATTCATAATAATAAAAAAAAACTACAGGAAATTGGAATAGATGGTCTTTACCTAACCTGATAAAAGCCATGTATTACATACAAATCAACAGCCAACATCATGCTAAATGGACAAAAATTGAAAGCCTTCCCTTTAAAATAAGGAACAAGACAAGAATTTCCACTGTCTCCACTCATTTGCAATATAGTTCTGCAAACATTAGCCAAAGCAATTAGATGAGGCAAACAAATAAAAGTAATAAGGATTGCAAAGAGAGAAGTGAAATTATCATTATTTTCAGATGATATGATACTCTATATAGAAGACCCCAAAAACTTCACAAAGAGATTTGTAGATTTAATAACCAAATCAGTAATGTAACAGGATACAAATTCAATACTCAAATAGCATTTCTGTATAGTGAACACACAAAGAGAAATTAGGGAAATCATTCCTTTCACAATAACATAGATATTGTGCTAGGGAGATAGCTTAGTAGAATAAGCACTTGCCTGGCAAGCACAAGAGCCTGAGTTCAATCCCTAGTTCTGCCTAAAATAAAATAAAATATAAGTGAAATAATTAGGAATCAATCTCACAAATGAAGTAAAAATTGATACTGAAAATTGCAGTACTCTAAGAAGAGAGATCAAAGATGATTTCAGAAAATGGAAAAATATTCCTTGCTTATAGTTAGAAAAAAACAACACTGTCCATACTCCCAGAGTTGTTATTCAGAGTCAATGCAATCCTGATTAAAATACCAGTACTATAAATCATAGATCTAGAGAAAACATTGCTAAAATTCGTCTGGAACCTGGAGAGACCTAAAATAACAAAAACAATGGTGGGCAACAAAGGAAGTCAGAAAGCATTACCATCCTTGACCTGAAATTATACTATAATGCTACTGTGATTAAAATCAGCAAGGCACTGGCAAAGAAACAGACTGAAGGATTAATGGAATAGATTATAAGATGAAGACACAACTACAAACACACTCAGCCACCTTATCTTTGACAAAGGGGCCAGACATGTTCACTGGAAGAAAGATAGCCTCTCTAATAACTGGTGCTGGAAAATCTGGCTTTCCACATGTGTAAGGCTAAAATTAGACCCATGTCTATCACCATGCACTAAACTACAAGCAAAATGGATCCAAGATTTAAATATTAAGAAAGAAACACTAAATCTTCTAGAGGAAAAAGTAGGTAGAAATCTTAGAGACATAGGGGTAGATACAGAGGTCATGAACAAAAACCAACTGCATGGGAAATACTTTAAAGAATCAATAACTGGGATCTCATCTTTTTGAAAATTTCTTCATATCAAAATAAACCACTATTTAAAAAAAAAGATAAACCAATATGGTAATCAGTGTGGAATTTTCTCAGAAAGCTAGGATTAGAAGTCCTATTCAATCCCCCTCCCCCCGGGTAGCTTTCTAAATGAACTGCAAACATGGTTCCATAGTGATACACATTTATAGCAGTGCAATTTGTCATAGTTAAATCTTGGAAACAACTCAAATGTCTATCAACTGAGGAATGGATAAAAAAATGTATTTTTATACAATGGAGTATTACTCAGCTTTTTAAAAAGAAAATAAATAAATTTGAGACTTATATAGGTAAATGGATGCAACTAGAGCTTATAAGTGAAGTAAATCCAGCCTTCATGTGCAAACATCTTATTGTCTAGCTAGTGTAAGAACCTGAGAGAGTAAATAAAGTCTGAAAGTTGCAGTCAATACTGTGAAAGGGAAAGAATCTGTTCAAAGGGTAGGAAAAACTGAGATAAGGACAGGAGAGGGAGGAAGGGGAGAAAAGATATTTATGTATGTATGCAGGATGGCTTAGGTAATTATCCTGCTGATTTCTACTGGTCTATAGAGGGAAGCAGCTGGGGCTTTTTTTTTTTGGTCCTTTTTGATGTTTTACAACTTTTTTTTCTTTTTTGGATACAGAGTCTCATTGCATAGTTCAGACTCATAGTGATCCTCTTGTATCAGCCTCCCCTGGGATTACAGGAGTGCACCACCACATCTGATTTTTGGGGCCAGTATAGTATACAGTACCAGGGATCAAACTCAAGTCTTTACTTTTGCCAGGCAGGCACTTAGACCTCTGAGCTATCTCCCTAGCCTGATTTCTTACAACTTTTTTTGAACCAATTTTACATGTTTATATCTGGTATTCTGAACAACTAATTTGAAGTCAATGTTATGCAATACAGCATTCATTGTTGAATTTCTATTATTTTGTTTGATAACGGTCTGAATTATATTTTTAACACTTTTGTATTCTCTTTATATAATAAAAATAGTATATATCAGTAAAAGAAAAATGTATATAAATATTTTAATACTAAATTTTGAGACATCACAATATTAATAGAAATTACCTTTGGCCTCCATATTACAAGTGGTGCTCAAAGTGGTGGCCATGAGCTTCCAGACATTTAGTAATATGGCAACTGCTGAAAAGTGTTATATATTTTCTGGAAGCATCCCTATTTGTCTGTCTGTCTGTCTGTCTATATCTATCTATCTACCTATCTCTGTGTGTGTGTCTGTGTGTGTATGGTTTGTTCCCAGCCCTCTTTGCCCATCTGTCCTCCCTAACATCCCTGCACTCACTATTCTCTTGTGTCATGAATCATCCACTGGGAACCCAATACCCCCTCGCCTGCTCAGATGCCTCCAGTAGGTTTTCATTCATACTTACCAACATACCTGTTCCTTGCTAGGATTTTGGCACACACACATTCTGCATCATACATTTTCCCAAATGTCCTGTCTTCTGGTGTACAAGTTCTATGCATGATAATTGGATAATTTGTAGGGCTGATTTATATGCCTTTAGCCAGATACCTTTTGTAAACCACTGCCAACCCGCAGTTTCCTCATCTCCTGCTGAAACTCTGTGTATACTGAGGGTCCTTGCACCAGGGTCCTAAAATCTCCCACCCAGCAAGGCTCCTATACCTGAATGCCAGCAGAACTTACCAGTGCCTGTGCCTTGTAGTACACAGCCCGGAGGTCCAGGGAGTGAACATTGAATCCACTGAGCCCTGTTGAATTCTCCCTTTCCCACTCCTTTTTAGGGCTGGTTCTGAGCTGTAGTCTGTGCAGCTCCTTGGGGTGATGGACTGTGGGTTGAGCCATTTGTCATGTTCAGCAACTTGACACACTACTTCATATTAGCTCTCCTTCTTTCCCAGCCCCTCCCCCTTTATACCATGTTTCTCCTTGAGACTGCATTCCCTGGTGAAGTAATGGCTTTCATCCTTCACCAGATTATTCTTAAATACATATTAAATGCCAGAGACTGTCTGGGGTGCTGTAAACACAGAGATAAAATGTTACATTCAGTGACTTATCTGATATTAGCTGTTTTCTCATAACCTCCATTGTTTAATTTCCTTTCTTGGAGGTCCAGAAATATTGGCCATGTGATCTATTGTTGGGCTTGCCCGAGCCAGTTAGGGGCTCACAGGGCCACAAACAAATGTAATCCTACAAAATAATACAAAGAAAGGCTTGGGAGAGAAGCCAAGGATAGAGCCACAAGGACATAGCAAGTGAGCTGGGAAGACACACATCAGAGAAGAGGCAAGAGGCCAGGAATCAAGGAGGCAAGGAACTGAATTAAGGATTAGGAATGGACTGAGAAATGGAGTAGAAAGCAAAGTAAGATAAAGCTTATCAGGTTCTGTTCTTGAAAGTGAGGATTTCTAGAGCTCCTCCATCCTGGTTCTGAGCCTTCAGACAATTAAAAGATTAAAAAATATTAAAATAAGAAATTTTGTGCCAATCTTAAAATGCACTTAGCAAACTTATACTACTGTATGTGGCACTTAGAAAATCTCATAATTTATAGAAAAAAATCAATAATCTAAGCATGAAATAGAGCACAGGTTCTTTGGGGAAGAATTAGCAAAGACATTTTCCAGAGAACTCTGTCCACCCATACTTTCTTCGATGGTGATAATGTTCTCATACTAAGCCACTAGTCGACCACGTTGGTCACTGGAATTGTTAATTTTGATTAATTTTTATTAGTTTGAATCTAAGTTGGCATGTGTGTGGTAGCAACTTTTTTTTTCTTTTTTGTTTTATTGAAGTACAAATATCAATGAGACAGTTTAAGATACCTTGACAAGATGGATTTGATAAATTAATACATTGCAAACTGTTTTCATAATGTTCTGGTATCATAGAAGGTGCATACATGATATTATACTTACAGACATTATTACACCATATGTCTCTTATCAGTAAATAAAGAGAGTGTAGCTCTTTGCGTATCTTATTTTTTATACCTGAATTACATCAAAGATTCAATAATTAATACTTTCTACCTTGATATTTTCCTAATGGTTGTCCATAGTACTAGAAGCTGACATAATATCCTGTCCAACCACCATTAGTGCAAATCTTGCCTCTCATAGAATTATGTAGAAGCACAGCATTATCTACCCACTGTACTGTCCATACACACACTTCATGATTCTTCCTTTCTATACCCCTTCCTTTGTCTACACCTGTCAAAGATGGGCACTCCATTGTCATTCAGCTAACCTAGGTGCTTGAACTCAACAACACAATCCAACACAGTCCAGCATTCCACAACAATGGTGAGTTATCCGAAGAAGTTGTCGACCATAGCCATTTACAGCTCAACTTAATATTATGGCCCCGCGATGTGTACTTCATTTTTATACTTTTCTGCTGGGAATTTTACCAAAGGAACTGAAAACATTGTATCATAGTGATATATGTATACCTATGTTTATAGCAGTGCAATGTGTGATAGCAAAATCTTGGAAACAACCAAGATGTCCATCACATGAGGAATGCTTAAAAAAGATGTGGTATTTCTAGATAATGGCGTATTACTCAGCTGTTAAGAATGATAAGTTTGAAGCATTTATACTGAAGTGGATGCCACTTGAACATATACTCATAAGTGAAATAAACCAGACACACGTGTAAATATCATTTAGTCTCCCTAGTATAAGAAGCGAAGAGCAGAAATACAAATGGAAATGTACAACAACAACTAAAATCAATTGAGTCCGATAAAGCAAAGTGAATGGCATATGCTGCAGGATACTAGTCAGCTTTTCTTCTGGATGGTAGCTACTGTTTTGAAAAGCAAAATTCCAAAGGTCTCAGACCTTACTAAGACTAATTACAGTACTTAGATCTTACCCAAGCCACAGGAGAAGGCCGGGAACCAAGTAGAAAGTGAATAGAGGGAACAAAGGAAGACAGGAATATTAGTGTGTGTGTGTGTGTGTGTGTGTGTGTGTGTGTGTCTTGGCAAGAAAGGTGGCTGGAAAAGGAGCTCAAGACAGTCATGCTGGGCAGTGATTGTAATCATCCCCATTTACTGCGGATCCATCCACCCTGCTCCTAGTACATTGCTATGCTCAATACATGTTTGTCTTATTCTCGACATCCCCAGAAGTAGAGAATTACCCCATCTTATAGGTGTGGACACTGAGGCAAGTCTGATGTCTTTCAAGGAATCAGTTCAACACAGTTTCTAAAGATAAATCTGCATGCCTCTATCTGGTAATCTGAGCAACTCATTTGATGACAACAATAAGTAATGTAACAATCATTGTTAATTTTCTATTCTTGTTTTGTTATACTATACCATAATTTTTGTTTTGTGTTGCTTTGTTTTTGTCTTTGTTCTTATTTTTTTTCCTCTCTAAAAAAATACAAATCTAGGATTTAAAGTAAGGTTGACTCTTGTACTTTATCATTTGACCCCATGAATATGTGCTACAGGGGTAGTGTGGACTCTAAGTCATTAGAAATGAGCCTGTTCTTAACTGGGATTTTCCTAGGTTAGAACATAATGATATAAAAACAACTGAGCAAAAGAAGGACTAGTCAGAGAAATGGAGGGCTCTTAAGATCATGGCTAGGAAGAGAAGATAGGGGAATTCCTGGAGAGGCCCAGCAACAGGGAAAGAGGCAGTAATTAGGAGACAGCACTGCTGGGAGGGAATTCCTGCCTTGTTACCAGACTTTCAGGCAAAGGACTGCCCTGAGTGTTTTCCAGCCCTGAAGTTAAAAGCGTTAACTGGGGAAAGAAGTTGGCAAAATTCCCATCTTGACCCACAACCACCACCTTCTTCTCCCCCGGGCAGAAATTCAGGCTCCTGAAAATGGATTTCACAAAAGCTGAGTCTGAGTTTGGTATTTTTTTCCAATCCCTAGTTCTGGTGGCTTATCTTTTTCTTACTGAGATGGGAAGAACAGAATAGACTTGTGAAAGTGTTTATCAGCATGCTAGGAGATGAGGCAGGATGGCATAGAGAGAAAAAGGGGACAGTGGCATTCATCTGAGATGAATAGAATAGGTCCTTTCTGCCTGATTTATGCTTACCCCCTCCTGCCTCTCACATGAACTGGAAGTGAGTGTGAGGCTAAAAGTAATTTCTATCTGAAATTAAGGCAGGGAAAATCAAGGCTTAATGTCATAAAAATCACTTTGAGAAAAGCTGAAAATTATAATGAACTCTTATTAAGGAAAGTGGTTTGCAGATAGTGATAAAAGAAAAAAAAAATGTTGCTTATCACTGGTGTTATTTTCCTTAAATAGTGCTCCAGTCTATATTTTTTTCTCTTGAAATCTCTTTGCTCACATATTAATATACTATCTGCCATTTCTTTTTCTTTTTCTTTTGTTACTAGAAATCGAACTCAGGACCTTGCACTTGCCAGGCAGGTACTTACACAGCTGGTCCACTAAAAGCCATTTCTTTTAGTACTGCTTAGTTACCTTTTTTTTTTTTTTAAACAAAATAGGTTTATTTAACTTATCCTGGTGAGTGTTAAATGTGAGACCACTTACAGGGGATAGCTCTGAGAATGTGTGCTCTGAACTATGTCTTGATGTGGAAAACTCAAGATGTTCAAGGTATCTTTTCTTTTAAGAAGCTCTATTAAGATTTAGTTTACACACCCCAAAATTACAAAATTTACCAATATTAACTATAGTTTGGTGAGTTTCATTACATTTTAAACTGTGTAGACCACCCAGCCTAGTTATAGAACAAGGCTATCAGCTAAAGAAGTTCTCTCCTGTCAGTTTGTACTCAATCTCCCTTCTCACTGCATCACCAGGCAGCAACTGACCTGTTTGATTTTATGTTTGTCTTTCTACAAAGCTCATATGAGTGGAATCATAGATGATCTTATGTATCTTGCTTCTTTTGCTGAGCATGACTTCAAGGTTTTATTCATGTTTCATGCTGTTGGCTATATCAGAAGTCCATTATTCCTTATTGCTTAGTAGTATTCCATTATATGAGTATGTATGTTTTGTTTATCCTTTTACTAAATTATCAGTATTTTGACTTTTCCAGTTTTATATTTTAAATAACTCTGTTTATGTTTAAATACAAATCTTTGGTTTTTGTTTTTTAGGTTTTTTTTTTTTTTTTTTTTTTTTTTTTTTTTTTTTTTTTTTTTTTTTTTTTTTTTTTTTTTTTTTTTTTTTTTTTTTTTTTTTTTTTTTTTTTTTTTTTTTTTTTTTTTTTTTTTTTTTTTTTTTTTTTTTTTTTTTTTTTTTTTTTTTTTTTTTTTTTTTTTTTTGAACCTGGGATTGAACTCAGGCCCTTGCACTTGCCAGGAAAGTGCTTATTCTATTTAGCCATCTCCCTGGTCCCTAAATACAAATCTTTGTATGGATATGTTTTCACAATGCTTGGGTGCATACATAGGAGTAGAATTGCTATATTGTATAATAAGTGGATCTTTAATTTTCCAGAGTTTGATAAATTGTTTTCCAAAGTAGTTATCCTTATAACAATGTGTAAAGATTCTAGTTTCTCCACATCTCACCAACACTGGGTATTTGCATATATCTAATCAAGAAGGTTTATAATGGTATCACATTGTTATTTTAATATGCATTTTAATGATAAATGATATTTAATGTTTTTATGTTTTTAGATATTTTTATGTCTTCTTTGGTGAAATATCTATCCATTGTTTTCTTTTTAAGATGTTTATCTTCCTATTTTTGAGTTTTAAGAGTTTTTCTATATGTTGTAGAGATGTCCTTTATTACATATGTGATTTATAAATGCTTTTCTTCTTAGTCTGTGGCATGTCTTTGTGTTTTCTTATTGGTGTATCTTATTCTATATCTTGAAGATCCAACGTTGTTTTAAAAAAATATTTAGTACAGGGTCTACAGGGTTTCACTACACAAATTCAACTCATAGTGATCTCCTGTTTTCAGCCTCCCAAGTGCTGGGATTATAGGTGGGCACCACCACACATAGTCTCAGTCACTGTCTCAGCACACCCCAGGGATAGAGCTGGCACAGCACACTGGGGATTGAACCCTGCTCCCTGCATCTGCCTAAGCAGGTGCTTTAGTTCACTGAGCTATCTGGCTGGCCCTACCTTTTTAATTGATCACATTAACACATCAGTTTTCCTTTTGGTGTTATATCTAAGACATTTACCCTTACCTGGCAACTTCAAGGTCTTGAGTTCAATCCCTGGTACCACCAAAAATAAATAAATAAATAAAACTTTTTTAAAAAGAAAGAAAATCAGTAACAACAAAAATAAGAAGTAAGACATTTACCTAATCAAGGCCACACAGCATTCTTTTACATTTTATTCCAAGAAATGAGAAGTCATTGAGTTTGGGTTTCATTCTTTAATACAGTGACTAAGAATTACCTAGATGCTGCAGTGGGATTGGCACTGTCTATTAGCTTTATGGTTTAGTCGTTTTGATATGGTGGGTCACAGAAGGATCAGTTCTGTTGTTTCCTACCTGTTCTTTACTCAGCCTTCTCATTTTTTTTAAAATTTAGCATTCAATTTATTATTTCTTTCTCAAGAAAGTTTTCTTCAGTCCATTAAGACCCAGCTCCCCTTACATGGGCTTTGGTGGAGGTTTTGGGGCAGCACCAGCAGATCTAAATCGGGGTGGAGGAGTTTGGTGCTTGCGAGCTTCACGAGATCAATTTCTGACCACTTTGCTGTGAATAGCACAACTCACACAGTAATGCAGCTTCACATACAGCTTGGAAAGCACATAACCATCGAAGACATTTGCTTTGGAAATGTCCCTGACGGCGGCGGCCTCCACTATGTTCCGAATGACAAACTCCTTAATGGCTTTATCCTGGGGTATGCACCGGGTGCAGTTCGTGCAGCGAATAGGCTGCACATGACCGCAGCCCTTTTTGGCACGACCATTGTTCCTTCTTTTTTTCGTCATCTTGGAAAGAAGATCCCCAGCCTTCTCATTTTTAAATACATTCAGAAATGTATATAGAGGGCAGCTGTCCTCCGTCTAGACCCTTGCTCTCAGTTCAAACACAAACTGGATTCTCTTACCAGTTTTTTTTCTCTTACTTGTGTGCCTTATATTGTGAGTCTAACCTTCAAAGTCTGTCTTTAATAACTAGATCTTTTAAAGTAGTTAAGTGTACAAACAAAACAAACACTGACAATGTACATAGTCTCTTGTTATAAACAACAGTGATTAAAAACCACAAATTGC
This sequence comes from Ctenomys sociabilis, assembly GCA_004027165.1. Classification (NCBI taxonomy): domain Eukaryota; kingdom Metazoa; phylum Chordata; class Mammalia; order Rodentia; family Ctenomyidae; genus Ctenomys; species Ctenomys sociabilis. The sequence goes on from PVKA01002651.1 coordinate 14,360, forward strand.
TACTGAGTCCCTGTGGAGTATTGACTGACTTGCTAGAACTATTCCTAGATGGGTACTTTGACCTTCCAAAAAAGCAAAAACAAAACTACTTTCCTCTCAAGGCTTATGAGAGGAATTGGAAATCAGTGGTTAATGATTTCTTGGACCTGTAGCAAGGTCCAAGAATACTTATTTAAAATTATCAAAGGAGACAAAACCTAAACTTTGATTCTTTAGACTGACTAACTGGATGGTTTTAAGATGCTGCCCTTGTCCTGGTGAGATCTTGTTAGAGGGCACCATGGCTGGATCCCTGGCTAGCTGATAGAAGTAGGATCATTAACAATTTCTTCTGCCCATTGCTGAGCACTTCCCACAGCCTGGAAAAAAACACAATTCATTTCAGTTTTAAGGACATTTCCACATTCTATCTCCCATGTCCCTGGTGTAAAATCTCATTCCTGATTAAGATCTGTTCCCTAGGATCTGTTCTGTTATTTCCTACTCCTAGGATCTGTTCCCTAGGATCTGTTCTATTATTTCTGTTCTATACTCAGCCTTCTCATTTTTAAATTCTTTGAGGTGCTCTTTCAGGATGTTAAGTTGCCTTCTCCCAAGGATGTTGTTTCTTACATTGTCCAGCTTGGTTCTGCTGGACTTAAATAAGCAAGGGATGCTGAGATACAGAAAGTACTGTTCAGCCTAGGTCGAAAGCACCAAGCCCATTCTTCTAGCCCAGAGGGAACCCAGCCCAGGCTCATATGGCCATTCACATCGACACTGCCCATGCTGAGGTTTGACTTAACTGACTCTCATCACTCCATTCCTGTCTAGGTCCTGATCTGGTAATCAGCAGCCTTGAAAAGTTAGATGCTTAGCTCTGTTTTCCCAGTTTCTGGTCTTGCATTTTTCTGTCTGCTATGGCATCTTAATGGCCTCTATTGGTAGCTGATGTATTGGACTCTTAATAGGGAAGTCCTTAGAGATGTTCTAAGCACAAGCTCTTGTCAAGGATTTTTCTAAGTAAACCTTTTCCTTAAAATATTTGTATCTTTCATATGCTTGAAGAAATTATTTTCATAAATTTATTTCAGCCCAGTTTTTGTGCATTACCATAATTTCTAAATGGAAACATTTCATAATGTAACTTAACTATTCACTACAATGTTTCTTCTTTTATTGCCTTGTCATTGTCATCCTGTTCATTTTTCTTCTTACTTGCCAATTCTCTTTCCAGAAAAGTAAAAATAACTGTTTGTCTTTAGAAATAAATGTTGTTTACCTACAAAAAAATTTCATAAAAACTCAATTGAAATGGCAATTCTAGGCTTAATGTTCTCATCCAGCACTTTAATACAAATGGAGTCCTTTCTATTTTGATTCTTCCAGGAATCTGGACACTTGGATCAACAGTACTTTGTTAATAGTGGCATTCATAAACTGGGCTTTGAATGGGCACTTATTTCCTTTATACCATTGTGGTGGAATAAACTCTTTCTATGGAGTTTGTGAATGTAGTAGGGGGAAAGAGAGTACAATTGTCTCACTGAAAATGGCTCCTGATACACAGTCTTTTAGGACAGAGTATCCTAAGCCTCATAATCAGACTTGTAGATTGATTGAATTCCAAGCATAGAGAACATTGTTTCTAACATGTGTGCTTTTTATATATTTAACTTTTACAGATATTCTGGCCTCCCAAAGAGTTAATACTTAACTTCCTGGAAACTGAATTGTATTCTAACTGTTGAGGAAAGGATACCCTTTGAAATAAATCTGAAAAGTTTTCTTGACTGACCTCATCAGATAAAAAAGTTACATTTTTTGTTATATATGTCTTGCTTTATCTCAGTCTTACCCATCAAGTAGAAAAGTATAAAAATGAGGTATATAAAATAAGGCCATAATAATAAGCTGAGCTGTAAATTGCTCTAGTTAACAACTTCTTTGGATAACCCACTGTTATTGTGGACTGCTAGACTGTGTTGGATTGTTTCTCTGAATTCAACCACCTATAATAATTGAATGACAATAGAATACCCATCTTTGACAGGACAAAACAAAAAGGGGAATACAAAGGGAGAACTATTCTGTGTTTGTATAAACAGTACCATTAGGATAAATATGCAGTACTTTTGCATAATTCTATGAGAAGAAAGATTTGCACTAATAGTGTTTGGACAGGATATCCTGTCTGCTCCTTGTACTATGGACAACCACTAGGAAGGTAACAGTGTAAAAATATTTAATTATTGAAACTGTACTATAATTCAGTTTTGAAAAAAAAAGATAGGTATATAGCCACATTCTCTTAATTCATTAAATAGAGACATCTGCTCTAATAGTGTTTATAGATAAGAGTATCATGTATACACCTTGTACAACAAAAAGCCACTATGAAAACAATGTGCAATGTATTAATTGTTGAATCTGTCCTACTAATTTGATTTAAAACTATCTCATTGCTATTTGTTCTTCAATAAAATAAAAGAAGAAAAAGAAAATAGCCACTCATTGATTTATTTTTTATATTTTCCATATAGCCTGTTTAAGAAAAATTGAATACACCAGGCAATAAATATTACATGCGTTACTCTGCTGTTTTTCTACTATATGCTTTGTAGTACAAAATGCATATCAGCAAGTGACTGAGATTTTTCTTTATGTGAAATAGCCTATGGCTGTAATGAAGGATTTCCAGCTATTTGGTTTATGATAATATACCTTTCCCAGCACTCATAGCAAGTGGAAAATATGATTTTTCACATCATGTCAGTCTCCATTCCTCATTTTCATAGTTCTGTTGTGCTTGTGCATGACTTGGGTATCTTAGCAAAATTTATTTTGAAGTGTTGTTGTGAAGATTATAGTAATCTGTAACACAGAAAAGTGATGACCTTTGAGTTTGGTAAATCTAGATATTTGCCTGCCCTACTCCTATTTCTGAGGAAAAGCACATTAAAGAAAAGAACAATTAAGAAATGCAGCTGGCAGGAAGATGGAGGAGGTGGCCTCAGCCAATGAGCACCCACACGGTTCAGCAGCCTTGCCTCACCCAGTTTTCCTACTCTGTGACTCATCACTGACATAAATCAATAAGATGGCCATCCTGCAACGTGTCACTTCTGAAATTCTGGCCAACAAAAGGCATTTCAGATTTACTGGGAAGAAAGCATGCTTTCTGTGGCACAGATAAATAGTCCCTACTAAAGCTTCTGTATGCATCCTGATACTTACAATCCTCCTGTGACTGGAGTCATTGACTACTTTTATCCAGTAGTTGTGAGGAAAGGTAAGCTTAGAAGAACATGGGGACTTTGCAGGTCAGTTGTTGAAAGGGCAGCATCACAAAAAGGGAGCCTTGGTAAGCTGGAACAGTTAATTTTATGTCATGTTAAGTCAATACTCTCTCCTGCTCCTTTCCCTGGATTACCAACTCCGTGCCCATTAGGATGCTCACCAGTATGCTACATCCCTAACCTGAATGATTCATCCAGTTTACCAAAAAATAGGTCTTATCTTTGCAAGGTGATGTAATTTTTTTCAAAGTGTTGTTATCAACTATTAAGTGGCTACCATTTTGCCATATGTTGTTTGCTTGATGATAAGATAGTACACTTAGAATCTAATATCCTACATGCTGTATGCCTTTTTGTGGGCTGATGTTTTTAGTAAGCTATTTCTGATCCTTATGTCTTTTCAGTGATATAAGTATTTTCAGAGATCTGTTTATTGAAAGATAGAGCCAGAACTTAATTTCAGTGATTCCAGAAACCTTCCCAAATGTGTCATTTGTCAACAAAATATTCAGAATAAAATTTCCATTACTCATACTTCACCTTTAGAGCATATCTTTGCTTTTCATCTTTAAGAATGGGAACATTGTTTCTGTGTTATTATCTGAAGTAAATCAAGTGGAAGTGGAGTTAGGTGGAAGAGAGAGAAGAGCAGATCTAGGGCTGAGCTACCCCAGCATATGCTACGTTTATGGAGATGGAAAGCAGGTGGTGGACTTACAGCACTGGATTCTCTCAGCCCGCTCTCTAGCCTAATATTTGCTTTTATTCATGAAAATAAATGGATATAATATGTAGGACAACAAATTAGACAATCTACAATTAGTTTAGTGTAAAGAAATTTACATTAAATTGGCCTGTTTATTTCTGAAGTATATGAGAAATGTAAATTATGTGTCCTCGGCGATACAAAATTATATATAAGAAAATATATCTTTTTTAAAAAATGTAAAAATGATAGATCAGATTGAAGAGAAAAATCTACATCCAAGATTTTTTTCTCTTATAATTTGTGTCTCCAACAGCCATGATCTATAAAGAGAACTGTGCATTTGAATCATTAATCCTCCTAATGTGTATAATAGTATCTTTCTAGTTGCAGTTTCAGTTTAAACTTAAGTCATAGTTGCAAATACCTGTAGTGGCTGTGTAACAAGCCAAAAGAAAACTGTGTGATTTAGAACAATGCTATAGAGGCCGGAGATATAGCTCAGGGGCACAGGCACCTGCCTGGCAAGTGCAAGGTCCCAAGTTTGATCCCTGGAGCAACAAAAAAAAAGGTATTAGGATTCACAAGATAGTTCTTTTACAAGTGATTTAACAGATCATTTATTGAGCTGAGAGTTCAGCAGGAACCAGGAAGTCCCAGATGCTCCTTTTATCTCCCAGGTTCTCTTCCCACAGGCATTCTTATCATCAATAGCACAGGGAAGACCTCCCAGAGAAAACATTACAAAGGAATAAGCCCCAGTATGCAAATGCTCATTGCATGTCAGCTTGTATGTTGCTTGCTAATATCCCTGTGGATGCAGCATGTCACATGGACAAGCTCACCATCGTAACATCCTACCTTCCACGTCAGTGCAGGTTTGGTGTAGGATATGCATGTGATGTAAAAAAGACAGGGAGACATTCAACTATGAACACTATTCCATCAAACCTCATAGGGAGTCAACTCATTGTTTGGGATGTTATCATACAAGTGCAAGGGTAGCAGGACCTTCTCGTATCACCTGTGCTGTTTTATCTCTGCTCTCAGCAGTGTCTCTGCTTCTGCAGATCTTTGGCTACCCATTGGCCTCCTTCTGCTTTGAACACCCCTCACATCCTCCACTTACAGTTACACAGGCTGCCTTGCCCCTGCTTGACATTTTGCCTTTGTTCCTGCTCCAGACTTCTGACTCGCTCTCACTTTCTGCCCATTCCCTCCACCCAGAAAAAAAGAATTTGCTACTCTTGACTTGGGTTCTGGAGAGGCCGAGCAGCTGAGTCACCTCGCAGGCTCCCCACAGCTTCCTGCCTTTGTGCAGATGCCCTCCCTGATGTGTCAGCCTTGCTCTCAGTGGTGGGTGACTGCAGAACTCTGAGCATCACAGGCCTTGAGAAAGGAGCTGTTCCGATTATCTATTTGTGCTATAATTGCATCTAAAGGTGGAGTGAAGAAGGGCCCTTTCTGTTTGAAGAGTTAATTTTTTCTCTGTACTCTCCCATCTGTTCCCAGTTCTCTCACCTTTGAAGCTGGTCCTGACAACCATCCTCAGGTAACTGACTGGGTAGTGACAGGTGCCATCATGGTCAGGGTGTGCGATTGGTCTCACATATTTTCTGTCTTTTGTCTTAGATCTGTCAGTCACACCATGGTCTCGTATCAGGCTATTTTGTTTCTTGTCATTGCTATGATAAATCAAAACAGGGTCCTAGTAATTTTATGTGCTGTGGGAAACTAGATTGCATGGTGTTTCTAATTAAATCAATTTAATGTTCAAAAATCTTTTCATAACTTTCTAAATCCAAAAGACTCTAAATTATTATTCAGTATATTTTTATGTTTATGCATAAGAAATCTCTAGAAGGGTTCTCAGAACTTTATAATTGTGGTAATCTCCTAAGGAAGAAATTGGGCTACTTGCTGTTTACTTTGCATTAGATAGCCTTTTTGCTTTATGAACTTTGGACCATGTACATATATTATTATTTTTAAAATTAACTTCTTGACATATGACTACTCTCCATGGAAAGTCCAGGGCAAAAATGTAGTACAGTTTCAGGGAAATCTGTTGCTATGTGTATAAAGAGGCCCATGGAGCCAAACTATGAACAACTTTGTAAAGACCTTCTGTAGATCCAGGTGTGGTAGTGTGTTGGCAATCCCAGCACTCAGAAGACTAAGGCAGGAGCATCACTACCAGTTCAAGGTCCGCATGGGCTACATAGAAAGACCTTGTCTCAAGAAACCAACAACAACAACAACAAAAAAAAACCTTTTGTAGATATTCAGAATTTATTGTTTACTATAAGTAACTAAACTTAGTAATTCTGGTTACCTATTGGCTACTTGCAAAATAATTATCAGTAAATGGGATAAAAACCTGTAAATATAATATCATGTATGCACCTTGTACAATACCAAAACGTTATGAAAACAGTTTGCAATGTATTATTTCATCGACTCTGTATGGTTATGGTGTTTTGAAACTGTCTGATTGACATTTGTATTTCAATAAAATAAAAATAAATGGAAAAAGAAAACAGTGCTTATTTTTGCAATTTGAAGTGCATGACATAACTTAGCACATGGAGGGATCAGTCTTTTCCCCCACTGAACTGTTTGATGAATATAACACCTGCTATCCTGTTTTCTAGAGGCATATGTAAGATAATCAATTACAGTGCTTTGAGGGATGAAACATATATATATCTGGTCGTATGAAAAACTGGTTAGAAGACAACACTATATAATAAATATTGTGAAATTCATATTACTTTGTTAAGTGAAATTCTGTATCACATAATTTTTCCTGTTTTATTTCTAATTTGTACTCTTTAAAAAACTTTAAAAAAAGATTTTGATCTATTATCAGGATTTTTCCAATCTTCTTTGTTGTCCTAAATAAGTAACTATTAATTGTTCACATTTTCCTTAGGTACTATTTCAAGTTAGGTACCAGATTGCTTATAGGAAAGCTACAATGAGATTCCTTTGGATCAGCAGGAAATTAAAAACATGTTCTGTGAAACTTCATTTTGCCTTGTTGTTAGAAGAGATCATTACAACCTCTGTAGTCCCTTATTCCAGCTTTTTTATGAAGTACGTGTGTGTGTGTGTGTGTGTGTGTGTGTGTGTGTGTGTAGCTGTGTAGATGTAACTGACTTTGTTGATGGTTTTCCCTCAGTTTCCCCTCCACTGTCTCAGACTCAGATCTGTAATTTAAAATCATAGAGTGAGTTAAGATGGTGTTTCATGTGTTTATTCTTAGTGAATATTTAAGATATAAAAATGTCTATACCTAAGTTGGCTGCTAGATGAGAGCTTTCATAGTCAGAATAATGTCACACCTACTTAGTTGTGCAGTCAGTGAAGCCATTTATTGATGGACCAGGGAGCACTAATTAGGGTGTTATAGAGTATCCAGCAAATAAGCCTATCTGTTTCCTGGCTTGGAGATGTGTATCATGTTACCTGAGCAGTCCACTGCTAAAGCACCACACTGGATGCTGAAAGCACAAGCAGCAGAGAAGGAAATGATAAATAATGTTTGTCTTTTCAGTTCTGCTGGAGAGCAGTTTATATTTTTAATAAAAATAATTTCATTATTCACTTAAGAGACAAAGGTTATATTTTCTAATAAGATTTTTAAGCAACAGGACAGCTGCTTTGCTCTGGTTTGGTGTGAATCCTTTGTGAAAACTTTGGGTTCTTCCTTTGAAATGTGTAGTAAAATAATGTTCTGTGATGCAACATGAATTGGTACAGGGCCTGCCTAGCAAGCATGAAGTCCTGAGTTCAATTCCTGGTACAAAAAAAAAAAAAAGAACCTGAAGCAAATGAAGTAAGAGAACCTTGAATTGCATTTCTTTTCTGGTGATAAAATGCTTACATGGGGACAAGAATTTTTCTGTTTCACAGCCTCTATTATAGGTAACATAAGAAAAAAGTTGCTTTTAATGGAGTTAAGTGAAGCAGAATATTAAAGGGCTTTACTGTTTATTATTATTCTTCATCATTATAATAATATATGATTTTAAATAATCTAGTGCTAGGGCCAGCCAAATGGCTCAGTGGATTAAAGTACCTGCAAGCAGGCAAAGGGTCCAGGGGTTTGATCCCCGCTTCCTGGGGAATATGTGATGTCAGTTGAGACTGGGCATGGTGACCTGATTTTATAATCCCACCTCTAGGGAGGCAGTAAACAGGCAGATCACCAAGAGTCCGATCTGTGTAGTAAGACCCTGTTGAACCTTCCCTAACATACATACATACATACATACATACATACATACATACATACATACATAGGCTAGGGTAAGAGTACATGTGACTCAGTGGTACAGTACTTGCCTACCATGCTCAAGCCCCCTAGATTCATTCTCTATTCCTGCAAAAAATAAAATGAAATACTGATTTATTATGAGAAGATGAATATACAATTTGTCTCATTAAAATGTTATTAACAAGGACCAGCCAAATAGCTCAGCAGATAAAAGCGCCCGCAAGCAGGTGTAAGGGCTGGGGACTCAATTCCTGGCCTTGCCCCCAGGACAGACACACTGAGAGGGCAACTGAGGCTGGGCATGTTGGCACATGCCTGTAATTCCAGCTCTTAAGTGGCTGTAAACAGGCAGATCACTACAAATCCAATCTAGTAGTGAGACACTGAACACCCTGTAGGCCTTTCCCTAAAATACAAAAAAAGTCATTAACAAATTTATTTGTTTCATTTATTTATTATTATTATTATTATTATTTTTGGCAGAACCAGGGATTGAACTCAGACCCTTGCACTTGCCAGGGAAACGCTTATTCCACTGAGCCATCTCCCTGGCCCAGCAACAAATTTATTTTTAAATTTCAGACTAACATATTCCTTAGTCTCCACCAAAAATGATGTGCTATTTCATATTTAGACTTACTCGCTTTAGTATAGTTATATAAACAAATGCTTCTAAATGAAATGACCATCATATTCTAAGATGAAGTACAAAGCAGACTGGCTGGGATGGTGGTTGCAGGAGGTTGACATCAATACTAGGATATAAAGCAGTGGTTTTCTTCATGAGACATTCAGAGTACATTACTCTTACAGAGAGAAAGCTCAATTTTATGTAGCTGTATTTGATTTTCAGTGTGATTGAGTGCTGGGAATGTAATGCTCTCCTTAAGCATTTGGATTTTCACCATGAGAGCGTAAAGGAGGAATGGGTGATTTTCAGTGAGCAGATTCAAAGAAGGTTGGGCTTTGTCCTCCCCTGGCAGAACTAATAAGAGGGATGATTCTTGGCTAATGATGCAGTAAACTTACAACTTCTGAGGAAAGACCAGAGCCTCAGTTGTCATAGTTCACAACCCCTAGCAATGTGAAGATGTATTTGCTCATGTCTCTTTCAGTAAGTGCTCTATTGGTTTGCTTAAAAAATTAATAAAACACTGTGATTTCATACACAATAGTTTATTCCATATGTACTCTGAAAAATTATGATGGTTGATTAACTTGGTGCATATGACAATAAATTTGTCATCAAGGTCATAAACGTGGGTTTGTCAGATCCACTTTTATTCTTTAGACTATTTCTGTTGATACTGTAATATTAATTTCATTATTTTAAGCACTGAGTATTTAGCAGAAGAATCATGAAATAAAGCATGAGGTTTTAGTTTTTATTGAGTGGATATAAAAAAGCTTCAAAATTTTCAACATTAACTGGTTTTGGGGGTACAAAGTCTAAAAAGAATATTAGAAATAAATTACCATATGAACTACCATGACAATGTCAATATCATTATATAAAACAAGTAATCTTTACTTCAGTTATGCCATCTAATTCAGTTTTCACACATGGCAACAGTACATTCCATACACACACACTTCTTGTGCCCACAGCATGTGTCTTTTGCTTTCCTGGCCTTTTTGTAAGACATACTTGACATTTCAATGGTCTTGTTTTTTCTTAGGAGGTTCTTGTAATACTATACAGTGTGTAGTTAGCAGGAACACTAAATATCAATGAAATAAATTATTAAATTCTTAATATGTATTACCCATTTAGAATAGATATCAGCATTTTCACATCAGCTGTGTACTTCTTTACACTACCTAAATAAATTCCTATATGAACTACAGTGAAAGTACCAGTAGAACTCTACCACAAAAATTTGCTTCAAGTGTCACACCTAAGGTAGTGTTCACACAACAACTGCATGTTCCATATGTAAGTATTGCTTATACTAATACCACATGTTTTGTTTTCCTTCATTTTCTTTTATAGCACAATTGACATCTTTTTGGCTTTCCTGTTGTCATAATAGGTCTTTGTCATTCTGCACCTGCCTGTTCACCTATCAGCTCACCAGTGTGTACCACAATTTTTTTGTGTAGTTCCTTGGGAAAAAAAAAAACAACACTGTTTTCCTCTGCTATGAATGATCTCTGAGGAGCTCCAATCCCATTTCTCTAAGAAGATTTCTCCATGATATTTTGCACTTCTTATTTTCTTTGAAAACTGTCAAACTGTTTATGCCACACATCTTTAGGGTTCAGTAAAACACAATCATTGACTAATGCTGGTTTTCAAGTGACATTATAATCACTGCATAACTATTCAACATCTACTCCACCTTTGCTATTGTTGAAAGTTTGCATCTCAGACTTCCTTTTTTTAAGAGAATAATAAAAATAGTAAAAAACATACAAATGATACAGAATCTCACTAAGCAAAATTATAAGAATTCAACTTGCAATTTTTCTTATATTGCATTTGTTGTATTGCATAGTCATCTTCAATTGTTGTTGTCTTCAAATTAGTTGCTCAGATTACCAGATACAAACATGCAAAATTGGTCAAATTTAATTTTCTTAATTAAAAAGGAGAGACAAAAAATTATGCATTAATAGCTCCTTTCAGTAGACCAGGAGAAATCAGCGGTACAGACTGCCAGATAGCTCAGCGGATTAAAGTGCCTGCTTAGGCAGACGCATGAGCCAGGGATTTGATCCCTAGCCTGCTGTACTGGCCCCGCCATCTGAGACAGTGCGTGCCTATAATCTGAGCTCTTGGAAGGTTGCAAAACAGGAAGGATCACTAAGAGTCTGATCTGTGTAGTGGGACCCTGTATTTCCTGTACTAAATACATTTAAAAAAAAAAAAAAAGAAAGAAATTTAGCAGTACAATTATCCAACCTATCCTGTGTAAAAATATTTATATATTTCTTCCGTTCTTTTTTTTTTTTTTTTTTTTTTTTTTTTTTTTTTTTTTTTTTTTTTTTTTTTTTTTTTTGTCTTTTTTGAGACAGGGTCTCACTATGCAGTTCAGGCTGGCCTTAAGCTCACTTTGTAGCTCAGGCTGCTCTCGAACTCTCAACAATCCTCCTGCCTCAGCCTCCCTAGTGCTGGGATTACAGGCATGCGCCACCACGCCCGGCTTCTTCCGTTCTTTCTTTGTTTTCTCCTTTCCCTTATCCCAGTTGTTCCTCAGTCATCCATTTTGTGGAGGTTTTCCTATCAATATTTCTTTCATAGTGAAATGTTGACATCAGCAGTACTAGTTCGCTTTTCTTTGCCATTTATAACGGCCAATGTTATTATATCTTTCTGAAATTCAAAGATCTTACTATGCAATTTTCTGTTTTGAAATTGCAAGATTTTACTTGGAATTTCTGCTTTGTTCTTTTGTAGAGTTCCTGTACTGGTCAATTTGTGCTGTGTCAGCAAATATAACATCAATTGGAATAGTTTACCAATTGCCAAATGTCACATTCTGATTAGTTTGGGAGATGCAAGCAACAAGTATGTTCATAACTGATTTTGTGATCATTTTATTACTAGACAAATAAGGACCTGATAGCTGAGTTCTAGGGTCAAAGTCTAAATTGAAAAATAATAAGCCTTCATATCTAAAAGGGCATACATTTTTAGGCCACATTTTAACCCATCGCTTTTCCATAAGTCTTTAACATTTCTAAGTTCACCATGAGAAATCTGTGCTAAGTACAGTAGTATGAATACTTGCAATTCGGCTAATGAGATACAACAGATACATTTTGAATATGGCTACTGGTACATACAGAACATTTTACTTGCATTTCAGCCTTTATGTATTTCACAACATCTTATAGCATTTTGTTTCTTAAAATTCCAACACTAAATAGCAGGCAGTACTGGTACTCTATCCAGATCTTTTATACTTGCCAAGACCTTCACTATATTTTCAGACCTAGTTCTAACATTAGATTATTCTGTTTGGTTGCATGTCCATTTTGTAGTATTGGTACTATTAATTATGTACTCACATTGCTGTTTTCTTTTCATCTGAATCAAGCAGGTCTTCTTTCCCTGTGTGTGTATCAGTAGATTGTTGCTCCATGTTACATCACAGGAATTTTGTCTCACGTGGCCAATGTCAAGATCATCATCCTCCACCTCCACCACTCTTCTGTTATGAAAGCATGGATTTTACCATAATGGATTATCTGTGTCATCCACACATAAATAATCTGATGATTCACTTTTTACCTCTTCCAAAACTTGCATATCTGGTTTTCCATGTGCCATTGTACTGAATCAGGCTACTTCTACCAGAAAAATCAAAAGAAAACTTTTGACAAATCCTGGAGTAGTGTAGATCTATTGGACCCCATGTAGCACTCAGGTAAACATATGCAAAGATAGACAGAGCATAAAAGTGGGTCCAAATCCCATTTTGGCACTTTTTCACACAGGCACACTCCTTGCCATTCATCGCACCAAGTGTGTAAACACATAGATTGCTGCCTGTATCCCCTCATGGAAAGGCACTGAGACACGCAGCTGGCTACCATAATGTTAAAGCACAAACTTAACAGTAGAAGAATAAGGGATGTGTTTGCTGGATCCAGGCTGTGCCTCAAGGTTTTTTTAAAATAAAGTTATTTTATGATCTTTATCTTGATGGATGAATTCCATAAAGCATACAAGTGAAGTAAATAACAACTTAGAAATTACCTGCAGCTGTTTAAGATGTTACAGGAATTACAGTGCATTAGTACAAATTTAAAGAAATATTTGTGTTCCCCAGTAGTTGCCCAAAGAGCTAGGTACTTTAACTCAGCATATGCCAATCATGTAGATATGTTGTTCATGTCTCAGAGAGCAACTCTGCCATTTTTCTCTTGATTTATGTAATACATATGATCTGCTTGTGCCATTCATTTTTATTTTCCTGAAGTTTATATGTGAATTCATATTTAGAATTTCAACAAGAAAATCATGAGACCCACATAAATATGATAAAGTTGATTGATAAAATTGTGCCTTGCATACACAGAAAGGCAGTCTGATTTATATCATGGTGGGAATGGCTGGATGAACCTCTATACCTGCCCCTCAGTGCTTACTGGACATGAATGTTTATCTAGCATGATACAGAAAAATCTCCCAACTCTTAGATGAAATCATATAGCATGTGTTTCCATTTTGGAAGATTTATATAATTATAAGGTCTATGCTTATCTTATTTTTTCCTTTGCATTTTTTACAAAAAAGTCTTGTTATAGTTTTAACCAGGTGCAAATCAAAACTCAGCTAGCAATAGCAGATATTGCTAGCAAAATGTTATCTACCTTATCTCTTTATGTAATTAAACTTAACTCTATACACAGTCATGATAGTAAAATCTATTGTCTGTATTGACTAGATACTACTTTAGATTTTTCAAACAATATAAATATAAATGTATACTTCAGACCAATGTCAAATTATGTGTATACAATGACAACTCCAAGAGTTCTTAAGTCTCTTGTTCTTTTCTCTTGTTCATTTTTCCTCATGCAAATATTTGTTTACTTTATACATACATCAAACACTATGACATGCTATTGGAGTGCAGTAGAGAACAGGACAGATTAGTCTTTTTACCCTAAGGAGATTTTGGTTTGGTGAAGAATGTGAACATTATGAAATTACGCTGCTCAAATAATGCAATTAATACAAGTAACTCATTAAATAAGCTTGTGGGAGCCTCCTCAGTTTGTAATATTATTTCCTCTCACCTGCTCAGGAGAACCATTAGTCACCCCAGCTTCCCTTCATTAATGAGAAGACATGATTTGACCTATGTTTGTAAGTGGGGGGTTGCTGTGGGACAGACATCTGTACTCTGTGTTCAGGCTCAGGCCTTCCAGTATAACACTCCCAGATTCAAAGACATTGTTAGGTGAGGGAGAGGGACCCTGAGATGAGGAAGACACAATCCCTTCCTGAACAAGTATGGAAAAAGCACGCATTAGTGCACATACATACTCACAGAACCTATTTATTTATCTATATAATATACATGATGTTTAGAACAAGGAAGTTTAGAAATTCAGGGGTAATGGTGAAATGACTTCCACTCTGGATGTTCTGCTAGTGTTTCTTGGAGCTGACCTTTAATTGAATTATGAGAAATAGGTAAGATAGAGAAATATAGTAGATTAATTACTCTGGGTAAAGATAAGAAGATGGGAAAATTCAAGGCACTTTGAATGGTTTACAGGAAAAAAGCAAATCATCCAACAAAAAGTTATATGGAAATGAAAGAAGGTAAGGTTGGCAAGATAAATTGAAGTAAGAAGGATATAGTGGACTTCAATTGAGAGATTGAGTATGGCTACTCCCAATTGTGGCTTGCCTGAAGAATACTCACTGGCAGCTGCAGTGTTTACCTTGAGATAGCTCACAGAGTAGTCTTAACCTTACCCCTAAATGTTGTCACAAAAAATCTTACTTTTGCTATTATTTTCCCATCACTCTACTATATTAATAGTCTTTGAAAAATGAAGACATCATTCTATTTATAGCACTTTTTTTGTAATAGTAGTATTTGCATTTACAAAATACAGTAACTCTGGAATGCTGAAAAGTAAATTAATATTGTAGTGAGTGGCATTTTTTTAAAACAGGAAATGGGTTTTCTAAAATCCTTTATGAAACAAATAATTGGCACTTTTATAGAGTGACTTTCGTGAGGAAGGTCTGAATGGCTGTGCCCAGCCAGGGAAAAGAGCTGGGATGGCCCTGATCCTCAGTGTTCATCAGTAGGTCAGTTTTGTAGGACATTTGCAACAGTGCCCCAGGTTTCCCAGAGATGATCTGCAGAATGGAGAATGCATTAGGCCTCCAATGATCACTTTCCAGCTATCCTAAAAGCCATGTTCCAGATCTACTAAGAAAGATACACTAGCCTCTGAGCCTTCTTGAGCCCTGATGCAAATATTTAGAATAAAAAAAACCATAAGGACAGGAAAGTGAATAGACATCACCCCAAATATTTTTAACTGATTTTAGATGATTTATGAATAAATGATTATTCCACTCTCAAGAGTTAAATATTTAAAAGTAAGCTCCCTTTTAGAGTTCATGTATAATACAGGGCTGATTTTCTGTGCAGCAGACTTCTGTTCTTAATTTCCTTCTTTATAATACATTATAATTATTATTCTTATTCTGTCTTTTTCAGTTTCCTGCATGAAAAATCATTTAAACATTGCACACAGATCTTTGTGAAAGAAGAAAAGGAAATTCAGTTGTGGATCTCAGCAGGAGTGGAAGCTAATGCAGCTTAAAATAATGCCGAAAAAGAAGTGCTTATCTGCAGGCGGAGTGCCCCTGATTCTCTTCCTGTGCCAGATGATTAGTGCTCTGGAAGTACCTCTTGATCGTAAGTATTAACGATTTAAAGCCATTAGACCCAGGAGTCAAAAACCTCCCAGCATTTACCATGACCATGAACAGTGTGGATGAAGGTGTATGTGTGACACTGAAGAGCTAATCAAAATTAATTCAGCTTTTACCTTCAGCACCTGGTGTTTATAAAGACTCTCACTATAGAAATGACCATAGAAGTGGTCAGCCACTCTGTCCCTTCTCTTTCATTTTCCTTCTCTCCCCTCAGGTGCCTTCTGTGTGCCCTGCAGGAATGGCTTGAGAAGGAGGGACTCATACAGCTGCCATGATCTTCCCAACAGGCAGCTCTTTGTTAAAGTAGTGAAGCAAAAAATCCATGTGGGCCACTTTAGAGGGATCACAGAACCGTCCCCACTGCCCTCAGCACATCACTCCCTCTCATGTGTGGATAGCACCCTCAAAAGATTGGAGCATGGTCTCTTCAACCCTCTGCCCTACAAACCCCCTAAGCACTCATCCTTCATCTGTCTTAATTTAAACAAGACAAGACACGTTTGTTTTACTTTCTAATCTTGAATCCTAAATATGAGTCAATAACTAAGGAGTATCTTATCTACAAGCCTGATAAATAGTCTTTTTTGGTTTAAAGAACATAATCAGAGAACAAGATGGACATTTTTGAGACTAAGGCAACTAATCTACAAAAACAATAAAATGAAAAACAATAGCTATTGTATTTAGTCCACTCTTTTCTGAGTAGTAAGATATTTGCCATATTTTCCATTTTCTGGAAGGCCTGTCTGAAAAATAAAGATAATACTAGGCTCAAATGGGTCCCTTCTGCAATGGAAAGCAGCATTTCAAATCTGGACAATTACTGTACTTCAGAATTGATTTATCCTTTATCCTTAATCTGCATGACCTCTTTAAATCCATTAACTTCCTGAATAGAACATCTGTTTGGCAGGCTTTCCAAGGTGCGAGGAAGATTACACTTTCCTGGGGCTGTTCAATTGTTGGGATGTCCATTTTTGCCATAAAAGTAGCAACTGCTGGTGAAAAGACATTAAAAAGAAGTGTAGTGTGCCCCACACTTTATTCACTCCTTTACTGTACTCCTTTAAAGTACAATAAAATGCAGTATTTTTATTTGGAAAAATATTCATCCAATTACCTTAATTCAATTTTAATATACTTATATAATTGCTTAAGCCCATTGGAGTAGAAATGCTAAGAAAGCATTTGCCCTAAAAGATACACAGAAAAGCAGGAAAAACACTTGAGAGAAATGCTTTTGTTCTCTCCCATGTTAAATACATTCTCCTTTAATTCAACTGTTCAGTCTAACAATCAGAGGGAAACAGGCACCTACGGCTAACTCAATTATCGCTGCTAATGGAGATGAGGCATAACCATGATGAAAAGAAAGTCACGGACAACCCAGGAACCCCCACATTAACCTTTGCAAGTAGTAATGATAGGCTGTGCTGCAGAACGATTGGAATTGCATATAGATGTAATTTCTTCCCTGTCCCTACTCTGCATACCCTTCCTTTAGTACATGAGCTGCTCCTTAGTGTGGGACCCAGCAAGCCCTGAGACTGTAATATTTAAAAGTACAAATATTCTAACGGTCTAAAAGTTCAATTATTGACTTAAATAGTAACTGTAGAAATATGCTATTCTGAAATTAGTGCTGCACTTGTCACAGATGGAACGTTGTTATTGCTGCAGTGTTCCATTGTTAGATGTTGTTACCATGTGCATCAAGATGTCTGGGATAATAGAATCAGACATGATGCAGTATGTGACAACTCAAATTAATTGTAGATTTCAGCTATCTTTCAAATTGGAGATAATTACTTGTACAGCACAGTATGTATAGGATGGAATTAGCGATTTTTATTCCTGGGAGACTTCTTTTTTCCTACATCATTACTTTTATTCTTCTAAGTGTGTGTGAGAAGCTGCTACATGAGCAAACAAAACCGTAAATGCAAGTTTCTTCTTTTGAACTTCATTGTTTCACCCTCCACTATGTAGGTATTCAGGTCAAATCAAATAGAAAAGATGCCCCTTTTATCTTTAGGGTTCTAACGTTCTCATTACTAACATCTGATTTTTTTAAATCCTGTTTGCCCACTCACCTGCTGATATTGATGGGGAAAAAGCAAAACTTCTTGAAGACTGTAAGTGTCTTTCTATAAATTACTAGGCAGTGTGACAATTTGATTGTGTCTTTGTTTTTTGAATTAATACCGTGAATTAGGTGCACAGTGCTATGCCTTATGATTGTCTTTTTTAAGCATGTGTGTTTACTGTAGTTAAACACTGTACTTAACTACCAAGGTGCAGATGTATCATGCTACCTGCATGAATTGTGAAGATCTGGTTATTAATGTTTTGTGAATATGTTGCTGTACTAACTTAAAAGTTTTTATTCACATCTGATGTAACTCAATGAGAAAATTCAGAGACAGTGATTATCTAGCTCTAAATGCTGTTAAGAGCTTGCTAAACTTAAAATGCATCTTTTGGTGTCTTTTAGAAGGTGGGGGGCTGGGGAGATGGCTCTGTGAAATAAGCACTTCCCTGGCAATCACAAGGGCCTGAGTTCAATCCCCCGTTCCACAAAAAAAAAAGTTAGAAGGTGGGGTTCCAAATCAGCAGTTGGGTGCTATCTGCTCCTTCTTTACCCTTCAGATCTGTGTAGAACAGTGTTTCTAGATGCCATCAGTAGAATAACCCATCAAAAAGAATATTGTCTTGAAGTGTGCAAGAGACAAGCAGGTGCCACTCACATCATTTCTAAGCAGCTTATGATAAGGAAAAATTTCCGCTGCCTCTCACAGCTGGGCAATATCATCTAGCAAAAGACCATAGTTCTCTAGCATTTGAAAATTCCCTTTGATGTTGGATTAATGAGAAAAATTATGTAAAATCTCTTATTATTGCTTATTATTGCAAAGCATTTGTTAATTGCCATGTGACCTGAGAAAGGTACCTCCAGATGGTAAACTCCCAGCAGTTATCAGTGGTATAAAAGCCAGCTCAGCTGCAGATACATGAAAGCACAAATTTGCACCTCTGTCACTCCCAGAAATGCACAAGGAATTGGACTGAGTCATTCTTCAGAATCACCTCCCCCACTACTTATGTTCACACTTTTGGAGGGTGTGGAATCTCAGACTTGTTTTCATTATCCCAAATTCTGAACTCCGAAGTCTGACGGGCTAGTCACTCAAAGGTGAAACTGTGCCAAACAAAATTATTGTAATCATAATTCAAAAATAACAAACAGTATTGAGCCATTATCCTATTGAGATGTACTAATTTTTTCCCATTTTATAGTATTTGATACAGGATCTCACTACAAAGCTCTGACTTATACTGATCCTCAGCCTCCCCCAGTGTTAGGATTATATGTGTGTGCCACCATGCCCAGACTCTGGTTGCAGGCTCAGCGGGCCTGGGGGCAAGACCAGCGGGGCATGCAGGACCAGGGATAAAACCCTGATCTGTACATTTGCCAAAGCAGGTACTTAGTCTGCTAAGCTATCTCAACAGCCCTGTACTAAAAATTTTATATGCATTACTGCATTAGTCCTCCTAGCTACCCCAGAATGAAAGATACTTTTTGTAAACCTCATTTTCCCTTGAAGGAAATTCGGCCTGCAGAAGTTAAGAAAGTTCTTTGAAGCCTCATAGCTAGCAAGAAATAAACAAGTTCTTAGCCACCAGACTGGACTGTTAACTATCAGTGGAAATCAGCAGGCCCAGATGAAGGAGGATTCAGTGTGTGCAGTGAAGGCTAGGGAGAGGAGCTGGGCTATCTGGAGAGTAAGGAGGCAACACAATGTTGCTAAAGGGAATGGAAATGGATGCTGTCCAGTACTCCACATGTAATCTGTGAACAATAAATAATAACAAAGGGGTTTAATTTTTGATGTATACTTTAGGTGTTACTTTGGTATTTAAGATGCCTAGTGTACAGCAGTAAGACGAGAGACCAAACTGAAGAACAGAACTACTTTTATAGACTTAAAAGACTTTAGATGTTAAGCGGTGCTTTATCCAGAAGCCAGAAACCTTGATAAAGACAGACAAGAGCAGGGAGGAGTTTCTGAGCTTTGGGAAGTGTTTGATTAACAGGTAGAAGAACTTTTGTGAAGAAGGCACAGTGTGTGTGGGCAGAGAGGACAGAGATCTAAGAGATGAAAAACATAGGTGAACAAAAATATCAAATGCAGCGTTGACAGAAAGGAAAGCATGAATCAAAAGGAAGGACCTGGGCAAGGTTTCAAGATTCAGGAGAAGCTGAGGCCATTTCCTTGTGTGGGCCCAAGTACCATTTGTACTGTGGGCTGTGTGTGCCTACTTTCTCAGCCTCAGCACTATTCACATCTGTGGGCAGAGAAGTCTCTGTAGTGGAGGACTCTTCTGTACACTGTAACTGTAACTGAGAAACTTCTGAGGCTTCTCTCTACTAGCTCCCAGGACGACCACCACCCCAGTTATGGGAGTCTGAATTGTTTCTACCTATGGCCAAATGTCCCTGGAAAGACAGGGGCAAATTGCCCCCTGTTGAGAACCACTGGTCTGTGTAAGCAGCTCTCTGTGGAGTTGTACAAAGTAGTAGCCTTGCAACAGGAGTTCATCAAGAGTCTGATGGCTTCTCTCCTTTGTGCCTTCTAAACCAAACTGTTTGCTACTTAGGGAAGCAAAAAGAGGTTAAATTAGATTCTTTTCTAGTTCCTTCCTGTTCTAACATGTAATTCTGATTTCATAAAAGGGAAGACATGGTGATCTTAGAGAAACTTAAAGGTGCAGATACTAACTGTCTACAGTTTCATTTGGTCTGGGCCAGAACAATTTCCCCTACAATTTCCTAATAAAAGATCAGATATATGCTCTGAAAAGTTAAATGGAAAAACTGTCTCCTAGAACATAGAAGTTTGATTACATTAGTTTTCCAAATAAGACTACTTTTCTTTCTTCCCAACACATCTCTGTCCTAATCCTAGTAAATGACATTAGTGGCATGTCTCCAATTTAACAATTTTTATATTAATTTCTCAGATGCATGTGTTTCCAACATATATTAATTTGCAATAGCATACTAATAAACTATAAGTCAGCAACTTTTTCCTAAAAAATATGCCTCACAATTTAAATTTCATTCAAAAGCATTGTTTGAACCAAAGGAATCAGAAGAGTTTCTCATTGTTACATCAGAACATAATTGTCTTAATGTTAAGCTTGTTTTGATTTTTTTTTTCTCAAACTTTCAGGGTGGAAAATGGGCTTTTTTATTGCAAGTAAAGTTACCAAAAAAGAGGTTGTGCTTTGACTTTGTGGTTAGACTTTTAGTTGAAAATCTACTGAAGTAGGTGCTGCTATAATAGAAGTTATAGAAATATTTGGCACATACTTAATGTAAGGCAAGTGATCTTGATATAGGAAAATTGGTTGCTATTATGACATTAAATGATTTATTTATTTATTCTTTCTTCTATAATTAAGTGGTACAACCTCCAACCATCACTCAGCAGTCTCCAAAAGATTACATCATTGACCCTCGGGAGAACATTGTAATCCAGTGTGAGGCCAAAGGGAAACCTCCTCCAAGGTGAGTGTGTTTTATGGTTCTTGAAGTAAGTGTGAAGGTTTATTGGGCTGCAAAGTCTGTAGAAATTGTTTGCAAAGTCTATAGAACAAAGTAGACAGTGTAGAGTATGTTCATTTATAGTTGGATGTTTTTCAACATGATTATTAGTTTACTGTGTTTTGTCTGACCAATTCCCAAGACCCATTTCAGCTCATCAAATATGCTAGTGGTAACTTCTTAAGTTCTGCACATCTCTAAAGTATCTCAGTTTAGAGTCAATTTGTTCTACTTAAAGATCACTGCATTCCCATACTTATGTTTTTATGTTCATCACTTGAGGGAATGGGTGCAGAATATAATCATGGTTCTGATACTAATGGCCTTCTGCTGTGGGCAAAGCCTTTCTCTCTGGGTTTTAGCTTCTTCATCTGTTGGAATGAAAAAGAAGTTGAATTTGATAACTTTCAAGATCTCTCCTATCTCCACAGTGACCTCTAAAATAGTGCTAAGCAGTTTTCTGAACTTATCATGGTTCAGTACTCAGGATTCTTCATAAGAATATTGGCACAAACACTGTATGATCCTCATTGTGTAGATGGAAAAATGGTGCTCCAAAATGCTGCATGGTTCATCCAGAGTCCCATGGTACCTGACCTAGAACTTGTCTCTATGAGTTTTAGAGAGTTGGATTATTTTTTTAAATATTCATTATTATAATAGTTAAATATAATAGCAAGTTAAAATAATTAAATGTCATTTATCAGAAATAAATGAAAAGGTTTTTAAGATATTTTGTTTCCAAGTTTTTCTATTACAGGCTTTATTAAACTATCACAAAATAGCTGAAAAAAAATTAACTGGTACTAAATACCTATGTATATCAAAACTCTTCAAATGTTTGCTTCAAAACAATATTCTGCTCTGTCACACAACCCGTCCTGTGACATTCTTTGGTGGAATACTCTTAAGCTTCATGCCTATCAGTGCTTAAGGCCTCTTATAACTCTCTGGAGCTTCCTTTCATGGAAGAATGATTAGCATCGTCTCTGGCCTCTGTCCATGAACCCACTAGATGCCAGTACTGCCCACCACCACCACCTATTGCCTGGTAGTGCCCACTGTCACTTATGAAGATAAGTGATGGGAAGAAGAATCTAACTGAGCTCTAAGATACTATAAACTTTGAAGATTTTTACCTTTATGTGATTTTGGCCATCACTGGCTGACTGGCTAGGAAGTATTTAATTATCTGTGGATTGTAACTTTTATATAAGGCTATCTTATATGTAAATAAAACTGAGAGAGCAGTCTCATTTTATAATTTGGCACCTTCAATTCACAAAACCATCTCTAAAATTAAAAATTTTAATTAGCGTAAACATTTTTAATAGCTTAAGATTTAAAACACTTCTGAACTTATGTCTGTTATCCTCTTCCTCTACTCGACTTAGTACTTGTGGAAGCCTTTCTTATCACAGTTTAGCCCAGAGCAGATTTTCATATGCGTGATATCAACTGTAGTAACAATGGAATTTATAATAAAAATGTTAATGAAGCTCAAAGGGAATATGCCTTGAAGACCTGTATCCTATATTTTCTTTGAAAAACGGCAGGCAATTTGTGTTGTGTTTGGGCTGGTTGTAAAAAAGACATATAACTCAAAATGTATATGCCCTGCACTTTTTTCTGAGTCATAATTCAGGACATGTTAAGTGGGTACCTATTGCTCTTTCACTGAATATTAAAAATCTAATAGTGATTTCTAGAAAAGCATAAAGCTGTTAGGAGCTTGTTAAAGAATAGTCATCCTGCCTTCCTGAGCCATTAACAAACTTCACTCTTGATGATTTGGGCAGCTTTTCCTGGACCCGCAATGGGACTCATTTTGACATTGATAAAGATCCTTTGGTCACCATGAAGCCTGGCTCAGGAACGCTCATAATCAACATTATGAGTGAAGGGAAAGCAGAGACCTATGAAGGCATCTATCAGTGTACAGCAAGGAACGAGCGTGGAGCTGCAATTTCTAATAACATTGTCGTTCGTCCATCCCGTAAGTGAGATTTATTAAGGAAATGTGAGCACATGAAAGTATTCCTCTTAAGATTTAGCATCTGTTACATCATTCAAATGTTACTGCTTCCAGTATTCCAACTTTATTTCATATGAATATTATTGTTCCTTTCTACTTTCCCCTAAGCTCTTCAACCTAATCCTTTGCAATCTAGTGTGATAAAAATCCAAGTCCTAAAAAAAAAGACCAGATTCTGAAAAACTGTTTCTTACCTGATTTTACTTATTTATTATTAATGTATTTTTATTTATAAGCAAAATTCTTACAGCCAGATTGAAATATATTCAACATTCTGTGGGTCATAGGGGTTGTCTTAAATTTTTTTTTTTTTTTTTTTTTTTTTTTGGCTGGGACAAAATACCTGACAGCCACACCATAAGAGAGAGAAGGTTCATTTAGATCACAGTTTGTAGAGGTTTCAGTCTATAACCAGCTGGCTCCAAGGTAAAGCAGCATGGCAGAAGGGTCTGGAAGAGGAGAAACAAAGCAGCAAAGCAGCATACAAAACCCACAAACCTATCTTTTTTCTTTCTCCTTATATCCTGTCCAGACTATAAGCCTACTGATTAGTACCCCAGGTTGAGGTTTTCCATTTTCACATCTTTGATCCAAGTATTATATACTTATTTCATATTCACATACCCTAATCCAGCACCTTCAAAACTCCCCACCTATGACCATATGAGGCTTTGGGGGATGTATAAATACAAGCCATAATGGGTCTATATGTGATTTCTCTTAACATTTTGATTTCAAAATTTCACTATAAATGGTGTCCCCATTACCTTGCCATTATTGTGCCTCATTTTGCAGTGATCAGTACTAAAATCCTCTCAATAATGACAGGAACATGTATTTTAAAAACAATAACTATGTGCAGTGTTGGTCCATTTGAAAACTTTTAAATTACATGTGTAATATGTGTGCATTATAGAAAATTTAATTACAAGTAAAATAGAATTTTTAAATTACTTATGAATACTTCCATTCAAGGAAATAACACTGCTCAAATATTCTTTACCTTTTTTTTAGGCAGATTCATATGTATATACAAAAAACTAGCTCAATACCAGCTGAAATATTATTTTAGAACCTTTCTGACTTACTGGAGGGTCATATATATTCTCTTCTCAATCTTGTCACTATGTATGTTTTTATAAAATATAAAGGTATATATGAAAAATTATTTATCTAAAAAATCTTAAGATAATATGTAAGCATTTTTCATTCTTTATGGAGAACATGCTTTGGTCAAAATCATGTGTCTTCTTGATGGTTTATTTAATATAAATTCTTAAGAAATCCATTTACTCCAAATTTATACTATCAGTGGCAATGAATAAAAACTGTCCTTTTTTTTTTTTTACTATCTTTTAAAAAAAAATCTTTATATTTAGAAGTCTTTTTTTTACTATTTCATGTATATAAATTCCAAGTTACTATTCCCCCCCAAATTGATTTGCCTCTCTTAGTAATGCTTTCTCTTTTTATTTTTCCATACAGAAATAACCTATAAGTTGTTTTTTTTTAATAGGATCACCATTGTGGACCAAAGAAAAACTTGATCCAATAACCCTTCAAAATGGCCATCCTTTAGTACTTCCCTGTAGGCCTCCAATTGGGTTACCACCAGCTATAATATTTTGGATGGATAACTGTAAGTTTAACAATAAGAATTTTCTCTTTTCAGAAGTCTTATAATTATTTGCTACCACAAAATTTATTTACTTTTAGGGGCAGAGGAGATAGCTCAGTGGAATAAGTGCTTCCCTGGCAAGCGCAAGGGCCTCAGTTCAATCCCCCATTCTGAAAAAAAAAAAATTATTTACTCTTGGGATTCATAGAATATTTATAAAATGTGTTAGAGATGCTCAAAAAAAATAACTCTTAAATCTTATTTACTCAATTTTATTGAACACTTACTAAATGAGGCATCAGTCCATATAAACCATATATCCTGCTGTTATTGATCTTAGATTCTATGCAGTGGAAGTGTATGAAGGTGCAATAATGAATGGTTCTAGAAAATCTGTGTCCTTCAACAATTAATGTTATGAAGGAAAAAGAAAAGCAGAGGTTTGAGTCTAGACCTGAAAGAATGATGGGGTAAACTGGGGCCCTAAATATCTGAGTGGACAGTGGACAGCACCAGGGAAAGCCCCACTGGAGAAGACTGGGATGTGTGCAAAAACAACAAAAGTGACCAATTTGAGAGAACCAAGGGCAAGGGTGCTGGCAGTGAGCAAGTTCAGGGAGGTCACAAGAACTCAGTGGAAAGGGCTTTTGCTTGTGCTCTCAGGAAAGACTGGAAGGAATGAGCTATCTGATATAGTAGTAAAAGCATCCACTCATGGGTGGAGCCCTCCGGGGCAAAACAAAGATGGAGTCTGGGGAACAGGCACTGCTGTAATCTAGGTAATAGCCTTGGCTGGTAGAGGTGGAACACGTCAGGTTCTGTAAATGCTCTAAAGGTAGTGCTTCCAGGGTTTATATGGTGTAAGGATAGGAGCATGAGAGAGAAATCAAGAACAACTGATACAATGAAATGAACTTTTACTGAAACTGCAGAAACCCTTTTGAGAGAGGAAACTAAGTTGTTTTGAGTGCACTATATTTTTGTCTATTTATCCCCAACAATAGCTATGTTTTTTGGGCCTTTATTGAGTGCCAGTCCTCCTGCCAACATCACATGGCTGGCCCATTAATTTTTTTACAAAAATCCTGAGTGGCTTGTCTAGTTTTGTTTTTCTTTAATACTTTATAGATGAAGAAACTGAGGCAAAGAAAACTTAAGCCATCCATTATGGCAGTTTCAGATTTGTCTACCTGTGTTCCTATTAATGAGGGAATTGGTGATTGTCCTGTCTCTTCTGCCTTTCACAGTTTCTTATGCTAGCAAATTAGCATGTTAGCTTAAAAAGAGCACACGGTTTGAAGAAACCAGATTTGAGGGGGAAGAAATCTATATGACACTTTTGATGAGATACCCAGCAAGAGTGTCATGAGTAGTAACCAGCAATGTGTGCATAGTTAGTGTGTAGAAGGGGAACCTCAGAGCACAGGGCTAGATGAGAATTTAGAGAATAAGTGCCAGTGGGAGAGAGATGAGCCCGGAAACTGAGACCAAAAGCCTTCCTAATGCCAGGAATGTAGGGAGAATGCAGCAAAGCAGATGAGAATGAAGAGTCACTTTGGTAAGAAAAGAACACAGAGACAGTGGTGTGTCAGAGACAAGAAGTGTGTCAAGAAGACACTGATAATTGTTTCAAAAGCTGCTACTAGGTCAGGTAACATAAGGACTAAGAAATGACTGTTGAGCTCGTCAACATGTTTGAATAGAATGGTGAGAATGAATTTAAAACGTTTGTAAAAAACCTTATCTTCTCAGTTAATGACCTGATTTCCTGTGCAATTACAGGCTGTAAAGATACTAAAGGGAAAATTTGGTTCTAGGACTTGGTTTTCATTTTTAATTCTTCATATATGAAATCAGTGGGGAAAGTATCACAAGGAAATGAAAAACAAATATATAAACTAATAAATGTACAATTACATTTTTCCTTTCATTTAGGTTTTACAAGTTTTGAAAGGATAAGTACATGTAAATCAGTGACTTGTGACTTTGAGACCAACAGTCTCACAACATCACTGCCAAAATGAATCCCAGTTTTTGAACACTGGTTTTTAGTCAGAAAGGATTTCTTTTCTGTTTCACAAAGAGACAGATCACATGTGAAGTCTCAGAATCATCTGAATAAGTAATTTTTCCCCATATTGCTCATCTGGCTGTATCATTTACATACGTTTTAGGCTGTTGGCAAAGCTTCTGACCTTTCAAATAGAATTGCGTCTGGAATATGAGAAAAGTTTAGATTCATGAATGACTCTTTCAAGATGGCATTATAAAATTACTCATATCTGCATACATTTTTTCAAATGTAATACAAAAAAACCTTTAAAGTATAAAGTTATGCCATCTTAATAAATCCCACTATCTTACATTTGATCTACCAACACTCATGAATAATAATGTACAGCAGGAGAAACAAAAGATAGTACATATACATATATCTTTAGTTCATTGTATTCATCAAATAGGTGCAAATGAGTATTTTAAAAATACTCCTTTCCCAGGAGATTAATGGCTTGAAACTATTAATTTGCATCTACCAATCAAAGTCCCATCCTGACCAACAACTTGTTTAACATGTTAACCTAATATGTTCTTTTCAAGCTCTGGCTCCTTGGTGTTTTCCTACCTTTTTCCACATGCAGAAGCTAGAAGCTTTTAGCTATACATTTACATTTTATGGAGTGTTAGGCCAGGCATCTGCCACAGGGGAAGCATGGCTGCTTGACTCAAACTGGATAAATCTTCCAGAAGATATAACACCTGAAGCCACTGTGATCTGAGATTTTTCCCATCACTTCTAAACTGGAGAACTTTCAGTTCCTGTGCTATAAACTGAGTCAGGAGCTTTAGGATATAGTTTGTTTGTTTGTTTGTTTTTGTTTGTGATTATGAAGTTCAGACTGGCCTTGAAGTCACTTTTTAACCCAGGCTAGCCTCAAACTCATAATGATCCTCTTTCCTCAGCGTTCTAAGTGTTGGGGTTACAGGCTAGCCTGGCTAGAATGCATAGTCGTTGGCAGAGGGTAACTTTGTGCACCTATGAGGGAGCCTATGTCCCTGCATCCTGCATCCTTCATCCTTCATCTGAGTAAGAAATCATTTCTCCATGCCTAAGGCTAAAATGTTCCTCAACTGGATCTAGAGGAAGTAAATTGTCATACCTGAAACTGGCAAGTCAGCTGTTGGTTATACATTTAATCTTTCCACAGTATGTGAAAGAAGGGCCAGTAGTGGCCCAGAGCTGCAATAGGTTAAGAAATATCTACTGATATACACCCTCCTACAGCTTAAATCCTTTTGCTGGAAGACAGGCAATAAGTCATTTGTATGATCAGTGAAAGATATAGTATGTCAGAAGATAATAAATAATTCAGAAAGGAAGAGGAGAAGGAAACTGAGCTTGGGGCCTTCTGAGGCCTGGCCATAGCATTAGTTCAGGAGCTCAGACAGAGCTAGGGCTCCGGTATGTTAACTTCTTTCTTCAAGGCCTACCTTGTGTATAGATGCAAGCCATGTTACCATCCTTATAAGCCCCCTTATGTTTTCTAAGGTATATGCAGATAGGGACTAATTTAAATATTAGGAAAAATCATACAAAATTTTTGTGTTTTTATTTATACTTGCTTAATAAAATACTTTGCTATATGACCTCAATCTTACCTCTATCTAACCCAGAAAAATTAGAATCAGGCTGGTACATGTAGTATTTTAATAGTCCTGACATTTTTTAGAAATATTTATTTGCTTTTATTTAAAGAGCTTTCTTGAAACAAAAAATGTGTTCATATGAAGTCCACAAATCTACTAGTGGCAGCACCCATCTTGCTAATTTGAAAATCTCTTTGCCTTTCTCCAGCCTTTCAAAGACTTCCACAAAGTGAGAGGATTTCCCAAGGTCTGAATGGAGATCTTTATTTTTCCAATGTCCTCCCAGAAGATACCCGAGAAGACTATATCTGTTATGCCAGATTTAATC
Source organism: Ctenomys sociabilis (assembly GCA_004027165.1). Lineage (NCBI taxonomy): Eukaryota > Metazoa > Chordata > Mammalia > Rodentia > Ctenomyidae > Ctenomys > Ctenomys sociabilis. The sequence goes on from PVKA01002651.1 coordinate 43,283, forward strand.
ACACTCAAACCATACAACAGAAGCAACCTATCTCTCTGAAGGTGATTTCTGGTAAGAACTAAGCTTCCTGAATCTCTTTGAAAAATGTTTACACATGTGTGAAAAAATGTTGACTATTAAAATATTATTGACTTTGAGGTAAACAGGTTCTTTGATCAGGAAACTACCTGTAGGCAGCCACTAAAATGTTGGCATATGTGTTAAGAGGATGCAGAATCCTAAATGTTGTATTTTCCCCTATTTGCTGTCATTGGCATTAGTGTTTCCATGATGACCCTTGGAATCAGTTGGTGTTATGAGCATTGGTGTGTAAACCTCACAATGCCTTTCACTTGGCAGGCCTGCAGGGTAAGAGTAGGTTCCTGAATTAGTGGTTGGGGTGGTTAGAAGAATGAATGAGTCAGTTATATGCAGTGTAAAGCAACGCTTTTACTTGGGAAGACTGGCATTTAGCATAGCTGTATACATTTGTTTTTGTTGCCCAATGGTTTTTTACCCTTCTCCCCTGTTTTTGTGCCCTCTTCATAATATTCTGTTTATTTCAGTGGATGAATTGAATGACACTATAGCTGCTAATTTGAGTGACACTGAGTTTTATGGTGGTGAGTTATGGTGATTGTAACTGATATTTTCTCCTTCATTGTAGACTTTAGTTCACTAACTTCACCTCCATGGCTATTTAACCTTTTATTTCTTTATGAAATTTCTAGTTTTATGTTTAATACCACTAGTATAAATGTATGTTTTTTATGAAATCTAGCTACCAACTTTCAAGCATGTCACTAAAACATTTTCCATGATGTATGTATGATAATGAAACTTGTTATTACTGTGTTCATATAAAAACCATCTCACATGCCTTAAAGAAATCCTACATATATGTTGAGAATTATATTTTCCATTTGTTGTCCTGTTCATAAACTTTTCTCATGAACTAAATAAGATTTGTCCAGTGTGTAATAACCTTCTAGAATACTGACTCATCAGAACTTTTAGCACAACTAATATTAAATTGTTTGCATAATAAACCATCACAATTTCTACCCATTTTTACGTTATTCAATATAATTAACAGTATTATTTTTCTTGATTTTGTTTGAAACCAAGTCTCTATCTTCAGTGGAAGTAAACTTAAAATATAGAGATTTTAACTTCATTCCTTTAAACTAAAAAAAAAAAAAAAAAAAAAATGATTCCTGAGTAGAAATGAGGCTCTCAAGTATAAAATCTCTCAGTGAAAATAAGTGTTCCGGACATGGGATCCTTTGACTTATTTTCTTCTGCATAAGCAAAACTTATGCAGTATTAAATTTTCACTCTTGAAATACAAATTTTACACTACTGTCAGTGACATGACACATTCCTGCCTTTTCCTCACCTGTTAATATACTCCTGAAAAATGGACCTCAGACCATTTGCAAGGTGATTTTAAAGAAGGTTCCCCACCATCTCTACTTTTTTAATAAAATTAATTTCTCTCAAATACCTTACTTCATACAGTGTTCAATGTTTCCTTCTGAGAAATAAGAATAATTCATATATTCCCAAAATTTTCCTTTAGCTTTTTAGATAATTTATTCCTAAGTTGAAACTATGAAGGGCTATAGAACCTTAAGATGTTGTAACTTCCTCTTCAGGCTATTCTTTCTGAGAGGCCTTCAGAAGATAAAGGTCATGTTCTAGAAAAGTCCACAGAAAAGCAGGTGGCCTGCATAAATAATCCCTAAAATCTCTTGATTTGTTTCATCTTTATTTTATCATTGAGGAAACTGGTTTCAGTTTATTTAACTCTATCCTTATTCTTAATTGTATTTATTTACTTATGTATTAGGTGTGCTGGGGCTTGAACCCCAGGTCTTGCTCATGCTAGGCAAGTACTACCTATAACCATTGGGCTATAGCTCCAGCCCGTTGTTGTTCTTAATTTATAGCATACTTCTTTCCAAGACCTCTGTCAATAACTCTCTAGTTTTGCTTTATTTTCCATAACCTTGCACTTTGAGAGTTTTGCTATATTAATCAATAGAGTTGGCGATGATGTTTCCCCTAGTGTAAAGCAAAACACTTCTTTCATGATATCTTTCTGAAAAACCTAAAAACTTCCAGAACATAAGTAGGAAATTTTTGCTTTGGCCAGAGTACAATATTAAAGAATGTAAATTAATGGCATGCACAGAACATTTGTAAAATCCACAGAAAACCTGTAAAAACTTAACCTCATATTTTAAGAAGTGCATAAAAAGAAAAAGTCCTTACTATAAGAGCTTGTACAACCCAAGTTGTCTCTATTTCTGGTTTACTGAATGAGTGACAGCCATTTTTAAGGCAGAGAATGGCTGTATGTAGCTTAACATAATCAATGTTAAATGGATTTGAACAGGAATTAGAATTTTAGACTGCTTTTTTTACAGTGACTGTATCTATAATGCATATTCATGATTTTAATGCATATTGATTTATTCTTTGCAGCTAAGTCAAGTAGAGAGAGGCCACCAACATTTTTAACTCCACGAGGCAACACAAGTCACAAAGAAGAATTAAGAGGAAATGTGCTCTCATTAGAGTGCATTGCAGAAGGCCTGTGAGTTAATACTTTCTGTTGATGCACATCTCTTATTAAAAATATAAGACATTAGCAGAGGCATTCATGTCATAGGAAGAGTCATTGTCTTATGCTAATTCCACCAATCATCAAGAACAATTTAATAATTATTTTCAAATGTATGAATCTTGTACTGTTAAATTATTTTGTTAATGTAATGATGCTCATATTGAAATAGGTAATAGTAATCTTATGATCACTGTTACAATAATGGGATATAATTTTACCCTTTAATAAAAATCACCTAAAAACACAAAGCAGCTTAAAAATAAGTTATTTGCCATTGATAATTTATATAGCGATTGGCAGAGTGCTTGTGCTGTTTACCCATGAGGTTGGGCATGCACATGCTTCCCTCAAGGTGTAGGTTTCTGGCTCCAGGGTCTGTGTTGTCTCCAAGATGGGGCACCTGGGCTGTAGGCCATAAGTTTCTCGTAGTTCTTCCTTGGCTTATTCTCTTAACAGCAGATGCACACAGGCATCTCAGGCTCTACTCTCAGGACACACTCTCCCTTCCATTATTTCCTACTAGCAGGCCACCCTGGTTCTTTGAAATGCCTCATCTGTGCACACCTCAGGAATGACAGATGTTGCAGGAAAACCTCCCCCACCTACAAGAACAATTGCTTTAGCTTAGGTCCATGTTGAATGGAATTTCAGAATACTGCCTGGACATTTGGAAATCCTTGCTGTCCCTGACCTAGTCCCTGGGTGATCTCACGTTTTGTACCATCCAAAATAAACAGCACTTCAGCAGGCAGGTAGAGGCCTCTGCTGGCCAAATCAGGAAATCACAAGATAATCCCTTCCTTTAGTTAGACTGAAATATCTCTTTTCCAAATGTTACATTAAAATCCATCTTTTGCATCAGAACTTTAAAAAAAAAAAAAAAAAAAAAAAAAAAAAAAAAAAACTTTTTGACTTTCATAGTTTATTTAGAAAGAGTTTTAATGGGCAAATTCCAACCTGTTGGGAGCATAAGTACTTTCTCACAATGTAGTGAACTTTCTTACAAATGATATGTAAGTTGAATATTCCTTTTCTGAGATATCTAGGACCAGAAGTATTTGGAACTTCAGATTTTTTGTGTGTATATTAGAGTATTTATATAGGTTTTAACAGTTGAACTTCAACATGACATTTAAAAATTTTTCAGATTTTGGAGTAATCTGGACTTCAAATTTTTGGATTAGGTGTGCCCAGCCTGTATTATATAAAATATAAAATAAAATATAGATGGTATTTGGAAATTTTACAAAAACATCATAAAAATGTTTAAAACTTTGTAATGTTTTTAACCAAGATTGAGACTCCATGACTTATAAACCAACAAGCATTAGACTCAGAATCAAAATATTCCTACTCAGGTGAGTAGTAACCCTCAAAAACAACCCCAGGGTTCACGAGGAGTAAACCATTACATTGTGCTTCTAGCCCAGTCCCATCTCAGCTTCATACTATGGAATGCAAATTAGTTTTTCAAAATCAGTTTTTCAAAATGATTCTATATCTTCTATCTTTTTAAAAATTCACAACATATTTTACTTTTGAAAACTATCGAATATACACACATATATGTGGGCTTGGTTATTTCTGTTTACTTAAGCAAATCAAAATCATGGTTACAAACTGTCAGTTAAACCCACTTGCATTTCTCATGGTGAGTATTGAGATGCTTAGAGAGCCTTGATCATTCTGCCCTCATCATTACCATCCTAGCACACAGATCAATTCATAGTTTAGTGCTTAAAACATGTTTGACTGTTGAAACATGTTGAATGACTTTTACTTTGCCCTGAGGAAAACTTTCTGAGGTCATTAGATCAAGTCAGTCAAGCATTCTTATCCCCATTAAGGCATCTAACATAACTAAGGGTCCAAATGAGTAAAAGATCTATGATCAGAGAAAAATTTAAGGACAGGGCTAGAATTTGGAAGACCTAATTCCAAACCTGTATTGGGACCCTTTTTCTATCTTTCTAGATTTAATAAGAAACACAATTTGGATGAGAAGTAATAGAATATAGTAACTTGACCTATTCTTAACAATGGTAATAGTAGTTTTAACTGTCATTAGTCATTAAGGACAGAACACTGATCCCCTGATCATTTATTTCTTTTTTTAATCATTTATTTCTTATCAGATAGTCTATTGTAAAACAAAGTTGTTTCCATCTGATACAAATGTGTATGTAAAAGTTTGCTTGGTAGAGATGCATGTGAGCTCTTACTCTGTGCATTTACAACTCTAGCTGGTGAAAAAATGTGACTCAGCATCATTAATTAATTATAATTCTTTTGACTGACATAATACCTCCATGTAAATATGTCCAAGAGTTGCTCAATGATTAAAATCTTGAAGAAAATAATCAAGGCCCTTCAATAAAGTAGCTCAAGCAACACTGTGTTGTTGAGCTTTATGGTATGCTGTAAATTATGGTTCTGATTTGTGAAAAAGTTAACTTGCCATGTCAAATATTGTTTCAAACATTTCTTATAAAAATCTGATGCTTATTCAAATATCTGTACATTTTTCATGATTTTTTATATCAAGGATTTGTTTTAGAACTGCATGAAATTTACCCTCAAAAGTAGTCACAGGTGAACTTTTCTTTACCATATCATTATTTATTTATTGTATCAGGCCTACCCCACTTATTTACTGGATAAAAGAAGATGGAACACTACCCGTCAACCGAACCTTTTATCGGAACTTCCAGAAAACTTTGCAGATCATTCAGGTTTCAGAAGCAGACTCTGGAAATTACCAGTGTATAGCCAAAAATGCATTAGGAGCCATTCATCATACTATTTCTGTCACAGTTAAAGGTATACTGCTATATCAAATGCATTCCTCTTCCTTTCATAAAAGGTTCTGAAATTCAATTTAATATGCCTTTGATCATGTTCTTCAGTAATGAAATATGAATTTGTATCAACATTCCTGGTGTCTTAAAACTTTCCTCAATGCTATTGATAATGGATCTACAAGTTAAAGATTGGCTCCTTCAAATCTTTCTCAAAGGAATTCCAGTTAGTAAAGTTAGCAGAAATGAGGAAAATAGAAAATAACCTTTTTTTTTTTTTTTGGCAGAACCGGGATTGAACTCAGGCCCTTGTGCTTGCCAGGGAAGCACTTATTCCACTGAGCCATCTCCCCAGCCCTTGAAAATAACCATTATAACCCCACAGTAACTGCTTCAGGAAAGATACACTGATAAATGTCAGGATTTGTGGGTAAAACTTTTAAAAGAAACAAGACATTTTCATAGCTTGAAAGTGTTCCCCCTCCAAAAAATTAATCACATGACTAGTTTTAACACATTACCCACTAATTCTTTCATATTCCCTTCTCAAAAGGATGGACCTTATTTCCTTTCATCTGGAGTGTGGGTTGCACTTAGTGACTCACTGCTGATCAGCAGTACATGCAGTGCAGGACAGTAGTAGGTCTGCAGTGAAGACAGTGTCACCTGAACTAATAATAGCGCATGATGTTCTCATATCCTCCTGATATGGTGCAGTCAGAAGGTCCATTGCCTTCTGGGTCCAAAACCCAAAACCTCAGGCTATCATGAGATAATATCACAAACACTCTGGTGAAAGATCTACCAAAATAACAGATTTATGTTCTTCAAAGTTTCAAAATCATGAAAGGCAAGAAGACCAAGAAATTGCCTCAGAAGATACTAAGGAGACAGGATAAGTTGATGCAATGTGGTATCTGGGACAAGATCCTAGGACAGAAATAAGACTGCTGGAAAAACTAGACTGATCCTAGTAAAGTCTATAGTTTTGTCAGTAGTGTTATACTGATGTTAATTTCTTGACAACTACAACTGCTTATGTAAGATGCTAACATCAGAAGAACCTGGTGAAGGAAGTATGAGAATTCTCTACTGCCTTTTTTTGAAAATGACAAGTTTTTAAGTTACTTCCTAATTTTATAATTATATATATTTTACAGGTCTTTAATTTTAAATTTATGAGTTGCTTAATATTCTTTTGAATATCTAACATGTTCTTTAAAGCATTGTTCATAAATATAAAGTTCACTCTAAAAAATGAAACTAGACCCTTTACAAAATATACTTATTTTTAAAATAGTTCAGTGCATTCTTTAATACTTATCTGAGTCAGATTTTTGGTCTGTTTTTATTCCTTCAATAAAGCGGCTCCATATTGGATCATGGCACCCCGAAATCTTGTGCTGTCCCCAGGGGAAGATGGAACCCTGATCTGCAGAGCTAATGGCAACCCGAAACCCAGAATTAGCTGGTTAACAAATGGAGTTCCAATAGAAAGTAAGTTTCCTCGGTGTGCTCTATTTGCAAGATATTCCGAAAGCATATCTACTACATCTCCACAGTGGAAAAGTGATGATAAAATAATTCCAGTTAAGGATAGAAACCATAAGTTAAACAGATACATTAGATTACCTTTGAAGTTGTATTTTTAAATATTTACTTTGCCTTTAAATATTTACTATGACTTTAAATAGTTTATGGTATTAAAGTAATGGTATATGTGTTGATCAGGGCTTCACAGTATTTCCCATTTTTACCTGGATCTTTGGAATAATAACACGGTCAAATACACGAGTTCAGATTATCTTATTTGTTTACATCAAGTGATTTGTGGAATCATCATAGGAATCAGCAGAGCTGGTATATTTAGGAAGAATAAGAAATGCAGCTGCCTAACTTAGAGTTTTCAGTCCTCAGGATACCTAGATGTTTTCAATTTTTCAGTAATCACAGGTCAATGTCACATTTAACACCTGAAGAACAATCTGGTCCTGGTCCCATTCAGAATGTGTGGTCTTCTCCCAACCCTCCCCCCCACAAATATTGCTCTACCCACTCCCACTCCTTGTTAACCAACGTCTTCAACCTGTTATTGTGCTGCCTGCAGTGGTCCTCAAAGTGTGCCTGTATAGGCCCTTCCATTAATCTTGAGAAAGCCAGCAAGGACCAGTTTTATAAAACTTATTAAGAGCCTCGATATTACAATCAAACTAGAGCAAAAGAAAGAACTTAAAATGAATCACACATCACTGCCCTTGGAATCTTAGGCCATGCCCTGAAGAGTAGCCCAACAGCTGTTCTTTTCCTCCTTTCCTCCAGCCAGCCACCTCCATCTGTTCCCCACAGGACAATCTTTGGATGTTTTTTTGTTTGCTTGCTTGCTTGCTTGCTTGCTTGCTTGCTTGCTTGCTTGCTTGCTTGCTTGCTTTCTTTCTTTCTTTCTTTCTTTCTTTCTTTCTTTCTTTCTTTCTTTCTTTCTTTCTTTCTTTCTTTCTTTCTTTCTTTCTTTCTTGAAGTTTAGACTTCCTCTCAGACTCAGAGGGAGACAAAATCAGTTTCTACTTCAAACCCTGCCTCCAATTCACTCATAGTCAAATTCAGGAACAGCTGCAAAGATATTTTTTACTCACACTAAGAATAACCTTCAGTCTCATGATGAAAATCAAGCTGACTCCTGATGGTCTCTATCTCAGAATCGAATATCAGTTCTGCTTCATCATAACTAAAAGGTCTGTTGAATTTACTTCCTTGAAACTGACTCTTCTCCCTAACATGGATCAGAAAAGGGTCAGATTTTTGGCCAGCAGGATAGCTGTAGACTAAGCATCTGCTTTGACAAGTGCTGGGACCAAGGTTCAATCCCTGATCCTGCATCTCACACCAGCTCCACCCCCAGGGTGTGCTGAGCCAGCAAATGAGTCTGGGTGTGGTGGCACATGCTTGTAATTCCAGCACTGGGGAGGCTGAAAACAGAAGTATCACTACAAGTCCGAGCTGCTTAGTGAGACCTTATACTTAATACATAGATGAAGAAAAAGAAAATGATCGAATTTAATTTTCCACACTGAGCCTGCTGCTCATTGAGGTGTGACAATTGCAGGTTTCCACTGAGTAATCCCAACCTGTTCCATGATTCTTTGCTGGAGCATTTATTGGAGGTTTTCTTGTGTCACCAAGTAAGGTAGTTATCAAATACTCTGAAACAGCCAGTTTGTGTTTACAGCTAGATCAGATGTGTTCATGAATTCTAAGGAAGCCAGTAAGCAGGGTTTATGTACTTCCATTCACAATTTTAACCATGATCTGGATAAGGAAATGCTACAGAGAGCATTTTGTGGCTGTATGGCACAACCTGTATGGCAGGAAGCTTCTGCCATGCTTAGGGGGTTATGAGTGAAAACTGAGATTTTTTTTTAAATGCAAGAAAGCTCAGAACTGAAAGAAAGTTTATGATACAATATGTGATACATGATGGTGTGTATTCAGCACTTTTGCACTGTGTTTTTTTTCAGCACAGAACTTCTTTATGATTCATGGGAGGTTAAATGTGTTTTGGAGATCTTGACTCAGCAAAAATGACAAGGAAGAGGGAACTCCCATCTAGCCACTCAGGAAGGAAGAACAGGGGAGCCAAGGGATCTTGAAGGAATAAATTGTCCTACTCAGCAGCCAGAAAGCAGAACTAGGCAGAGAAAATTGAAACCTGAGTGGGATATTAAATAATGTCTGATCTTTCCTCCTGATTTTCTTGCCAAATGTTCCAAATTGCCTATCTTAATCTTTTTCTTGCTGCTATAACAGATTACCTTCAATTGGATAATTTATAAGCCACAGAAATTTATTGTTTATAACCAGGATAAGAATTTTAGAATGAAGATGCCCATAGAATTAGTGTCTGGTGGTGGCTCATAGGTTCTGCCTTTTACATGTGCTCATATCATGCAAAGAGCACACCGACTCCCTAAAACCTTTTATAAGAACACCAGTCTCATGGTAATAAAACCCTTTTGATCTGATCACTCCTCAAAGCCCCTTCCACTGAAGACTGTCACACTGGGAGTTAGGTTCAACACAGCCTATAGCACCAGCACAGTTTGTGAGGCACCCTTGTACTCTACTTGCATTAAGAACTTTGAAAATGCACCTGTAGACATGCTTTTAATTAAAAAAATTTAAGGGAAAGGTCAACTGAAATTGACCTGCTTTCAGGAAAGAAGATAATGGTCCCAAGAAGATAAATTAGGCCTAAATCACTCAGCTAAGTCCAGAACAGGAATCTTTCAAGTCAGATCCTGAAGCCACTCATTTCTTTCATCCCAAAAGTCTTTTTTTAAGTTTCCTTGGGACAGAACAAAGGAGGCTGAGTAGATATGATTGTCCAACTACTGCAGGCCCAGGTGACCGCTGTATGCCTCACAGCAGTCACTCTGGCACCATGGCAGGAGGTGACAGGGTGGTGAGGCTCCTGCCCACTTCCTGCATGATGACACTGAAAGGCGCCTAGTTCTCAGCAGATGATCCACATACACTCCTTGCTGAGCACCCTCTTGGAGGGATACTGAGTCTTGACACCTAAATCCCAGGTAGATATAAACATTTCCTCCTTATTTGGACTCCCTAATCCAAATAAGGAGGAAATGAGAAAGAAAACTAAGAAACGTAAGTAGAGGTTTCAGGTTTCTTGTGCTTTCCCCTTCCCACCCTGCTTTGCAGTTGCTATGTGAATTTAGAGGCCCCTATAAAAAATTTTCCACTGAGGTTTGGGGACCATCCTGGAAATGGGAAACTGCTTGTTTTTCGTCTGCAGTTTGCTGCATTGTGCCCCCTAGAGATACATCCAGCACTGCCAGGGCTTGGGGCGAGGATGGAGAGAGATGTGAAGGGGCAAAAATAGGACCAAAAGCAAAATCAGTCACAGGGGCACTGAAGGAGCTCGGTAAGGGTCACCAGCCTTCACTAGGGGCTACTAGCAATGGCCCTACAACCTGCTGGGCACAAGCTGATTTGCTGGCAGCACTTTCTGCCCAAAAGATTGCAGAAACTGTGGGTGGGCCAGCTGTTGGGGAAAGGAGCCAGGGAACAGATGTGCCTCTGCAATACCCTCCTGCAGGGAGTCATGCAGCATCCTTGTCAGGTGCCTAAGGTGCATCCCTGAGCCACACAGAACAGACACAGTCAGGGTCCCAGACAGCTGGACACAGCCTCCCACTTCTGATTTGTGGGCAACTGCCCAATAATGCCAACCCACTCCTCTGCCTCTGCAGATTCTGGCTGCTGAATGCACACAAATACTGTTTAAGGAGAGCAGTTTCAGGTTAATAGAGGCATAACATTTGGGTTTTGCTAGCAAAATGTTATGCCATTGATTTGTGACTGTGTTCCAGAGTTAGAAACTGATGTTCTACAAAACTGGAAAAATTAATTCCAAAAGCACTTCGGCTCATATATCAGTGGCTTTTAAAGCTGCTCATCCTCTCCTCACAAAGACTGGTGGAATTACATAAGTTTCCTTATAGATAACAAGTTGTGTTAAATGTAGACTTTTCTCAAAACAATCCCAAATAGATTTAAAATAATATACAGAAGTCAGAAATAGCACAGCCATAAAAGTTGGTGCTAAAGAGAAAACTTAAAAAGTTTTACTATGTGACCTGCAGTATCCTAGAACATAGGAAGTCAGATCTAGAAAGAAAAAGAAACAGCAAGCCAGGCAAAACATTTCCTCTCTCTAGGAAGTCACCCTGGTGGACTTGGGAGTCACTCTTAGATGCATGTTTGTAAATCCTCCTTTGGCTTTTTTGTCTTTCCCACTGGAGAGCCCCTGCCATCCTAGTGGTAGTCCCCAAGGCCAAGGCCATGGTCAGCATGATCCTTATACCTCTTATAGGAGGTAGCAGGAGAGGCTGATACTGTAGACCTTTATGGTCTACCATGTGAGTTGTATTGAACCTCCACTGTCCTGCAGAAGATCCTACTAATCTTATACTAAAAGGTCCCTTTCTTCCCAGATATAAGGAGGGAAAAAAACAAGAAACATGAGAAGGGGTAGATCTTTTGTCACAGTTACACATTTTGCTGACCCTGAAGGGAGATATTGAAAACTATCTTGAAAACTGCTTGACACATGATAAGCAGCCAAGAAAACTTAGGCCTACTCTAGAGTCCTCCCAAGATTCTTTGTTTTTTTTAATTTTTTATTCATTTTAGTGAGAAAATAGCAATGAAACAGTTTCAAAACAGGTTAATAGGACAGTTATAATAATACATTGCATATTGTTGTCCTCATAGTGGTCATTCAGAGAACAAAATGCAGATGTGATATATTGTCTAAAGAATATTAGTATAAACCTTTCTTCTTTTTGAACCAAGAGAAAGTAACTATATCTATCCTTATTATTTTGTATGTACATATATATTTTTAATACAAAATGGTCCTTTATTTATATTCTCCTTTGTTTTGTCAGAGATGGGTGTTCCATTGCTGTTAGAGAAGCTATATTAGGAGAAGTCATTAAAGGACCTTTTCATACTTGATACCAGTTCAAATACTGTAGGTCCTTGAACTCAGCAAAATAACTCAATATAATTCAGTAGTCCATAACAGTACTGAGTTATCAGCACAACTGGCAATTGTCAGAAGTTTTTGACCTGAGCCTTTTACAGTTCAGCATATTAATGTGGCATTACTTTTTATACCTTGTGATTATACTTTTCTGCTGGATGGTTAAGACCAAGTTAAACCAAGACCTATATAACTAAACATGTAACTTTTGCTATCTGACAAGGTCATTCAAATCCCCTCAGGATTTACCCTGGAACCACATACAGCACATTGCAGATCTTTTGTCAATGTCAGCCATCTGGATAAGTCATAGCCATTGCTTGACCAATTTTCTCTCTGCGAAAGCCTGAGAGAATGTTTTCTCTCTAGGTAACTCTCCTTAAGCACACTATAAATCATTGATCACTTTCCTCTGTGGCCCCATAATCTTGATCAGAAAATTTGGAACACCACTGAGCTACAGGGTGTCACAACACAGATTCTCTTATGTTCTGAGTCCTCACAGACCTTGAAAGGCTAGGGCCAAAATACTGGCTATCCTTGTAGCCCCTCTAGTTCTCTAATTTTTGGTCTGCAAACTTTAGTTGTTAAACATCCAAAAGAGAGACTTAACGATATTACCTTGCAACAGAGGCAGTTGGGCTAAACATCACTGTCTGTCTGAATACCAAACACCTTAGACATAACATGGAACTGCTATTTTCCAACAACTATGGATATTCTAAACTTTACATCCCTGTATAGCACTGACCTCTAATTGTTGGTATAGAGCCTTGGTGTAGTGGTTATCTTCGCTCCTACCAATATTATTACCCAAGGGAGATTAAGTGGTTAAGGCAGTTGCAGCTTTGTATTTACACTAGTACAATTAGCATCACTAATAATGGATAGTGAGATTTAACACTTGACAAACTTTTGTAATTAACATGTTTGTATTTTAGACCCTAAGGGCCAGCTTCATGACTATATAGCTAAGCAGATATAAAATTGGAAATTTGTATTTAAATTAGTTCCCCTGAGATCTGTCTGATCACCTCCCCTTGATGTAACTGGAGACTTCCAGGCACACTTTCACCCAGGGTTACCTGTTGCCCTCTCTCTGAATTAAGAGAGAAAGAGAGAGGGTGTTCTCATATATCTGGGTTTAGCAAAGTGTCTCAGTTTATCAGGTCCAGATCTACCAAGTTTGAACTCGTCCAGCTGAGCCTGGCTTGGGTCTGGCTGCTGTGCTTGGCTTCTTCCTGCTTCAGCCTGGGGAAGTGAACTTGCTGTGCCCCACTGGCAATCTGTTCTGCTTCTGGATTAGCTGGCTGGATCTCTCTCCTAGCCACTCTGCTAGGAGTTCCACTGCAGGGTTCCACACCATGCCTGACCACTGGCTGGAGGTGGGAAGTTTCAACAGAGCGAGGAGCCTGGCCACTGGCTGGAGTTGGTGGGTGGGGGTCAGGAGTCAGTAAGCAGGAAGTTCTGGTGGGGCACAGAGCCTGGCCCTTCCCAAGATTCTTTGGATCTTCCTTTCTTCTTCCTTTTCTCAAAGGTAAGGAGCTCAGTTGGCATCCTCAGTGGAATATAATAAGGATAAAGAGAAAAATTCAAGTCTTTGCCTCAAGATTGGTTCTACATTATGCCAAAATGTTCATATTTGAAGAAATACTTACAAAGTTGAACAACTCAGAAAACCTGAGTATCAATCTGAAATAATTGAGTGCTCTAGTCAATAGTTGTTCATGCCCAAAATACATTTATAGTGGTACCTTGGTTCAAGCTTAACTAGTTCCACAATGCAGGAAAAGATGGCCGTATTAATGTTCATTTGGGAGAGATGGTTGTGAGCATGTTTGTCATCTATTGCACAATTCCTAATCAAAAAACAAAATTTTGCCAAATGCTTCTATTTTTGAACCAAATTGTTTGCAAACAAAAGCATTCATGAACTGAGGCCCCACTATCATTCATTACTATCTGGTTAAACTACTTGATAAAATTCTTCATAGAATAAAATTATATAATAGAACATAAAAACATTCTAGAGATTGGCAATAGTCTGTAAGGGGGCATCGTCATAATCATCATCATTATTATTATTAAGTGTTGAAAACATTTATAATTTTAGCCAGCCATGTCAGAAGAGTTAGATGAAAACAAAGTGTTTCTGGAACCTATGACCCCAGTGTGGGACCTTATTTTTGGAACTGATAGTTATACATGGAGAATCCATTCTGTTAAATTTCTTTTTCCAGTGTCCATTTATAGTAAGTGAAATTGGTTGTTCCCAGAATTATTAGTGTGTGTATGTGTGCATATACATGCATGTTTGCGCAGCTCGAACTCGTAGTGATTCTCCTGTTTTCAGCCTCCCCAGTGCTGAGATTACAGGTACATGCCACCATGCCCAGATTTGTTCTTCTGCTTAGGGTGCCCCGGGAAGAGGCTCGTGCAGCATGTGGTGCCAGGAATCCAACTCCAGCCTCTGCAATTGCCTAAGCAGGCTCTTAGTACACTGAGCTATCTTGCCGGCCCTTATTCCCAGAATCAGTTATTATTCATTTAGATAATTTGGGTTTGCAAGCTGGCAAGCATCTCCCATCCAGTAGCCAACACGTATCACATATTGTCTCAAGGTTTCAAATGTCTCTGCATAGTAATTCTGTTCTGTGTTCAGATACCAACTGAGACTCCCTATGTCACTGTGCCAGTTCCTGGCTTTGTTTGTATCTCTTAAATAAGTACTTTAGGAAAATACAGTTTAGACACTCATGAAAAGAGATATACTTACTCATTTCTCATACTACTGTATAAGTTTGTTTTATTCCTAAATACCTTGCCAAAAATAAGTATTTGTAGAGTGCTCTATTTAGCATAAATAAGGCAGATACAGTCTGATGCCTTTCAAGGAAAGAATATTTTCCCAAAAAGATGATACCAAAGAAAAATATAACTGCACTACAGAAATGATTTATGTCTGTGACTGAGTAATCTCCACTTGAGGAAAATTGTCCTCTGGCTTTGTCAGTTGAGTTATATTTCAGTGACCATGGTAGTTTTAACTTTTATTATTGTTGTTAAAGTATATTTACATTGCTGTGAAATATGTCTCCAGGTCATTTTTGTCTTGCAAAAACTGGAACCCTCTGCCTAGTAGTCATTAGGTGTGGATCTAACTTTTAAGAATTCATATAATTAGTAAATATGGAGAGTTTTTCTTCTACAGTCACCTATCCAGAGAGATTTCTCTCAGAGCGCTGCCTGTGCCTCATTACATCTGCAGACCCCATCCTGTACTCCTTTGCCTGGCGTGCTCACGGATCTGCCCCCAGGGTTGTTGGTACCAAAAGCCCACTACAGATTCCCAACACAAGTTCCCAAATGCTGGGTCTACAGGTGCTAAGAACAATAGACAGTCAGGCTTGGGAGATAACTCAATAGAGTAAGAACTTGCCTGGCAAGTACAAGGTCCTGAGTTCAATCCCTAGTATCGCAAAAAAAACAAAAATAAAATAAAAAACAATAGACAGAGAGTGTCCAGAAATGCTGCCTTACTGGGGCAGTGGCTGGACATTCTTGAGAGTGTGGGGTTCAGAAAGGCCCTGATGATACAATACTTGGGATCCAGAACAAGGAGCATGCACCATCCTAACATACTCAGTTAATGTCAGTTAATCTCATTCTCAGTAAGAAAGTAAATCATTTTCTCACCACTAAGAAAAAATATCTGACAACCACAACATAAAGAAAAGTTTATTGTGGCCCACATTTTGTAGAGGTTTCAGTCCACAGTCTGCTGGCTCCTAGGGCACCGTGGCAGAGGGCCATCGCAAAAGGAAAGCTGCTAACTTCATGGTGACCAGGAAGCACAGAGTGAGAAGAGGAGCCAGGAAGGGGACACACCCTTTCATGTCACACCCCAGTGACCCACCCCTTCCAGTCAGCCCCACCCCAAGCTAAAATAGTATCCCCATAAACTAATCACCTTCTATAAGCCCCTGCCTCTAAACACATGAGGCTTTGGGAAGACATCTTGATAGAAACCATAACACATATAGTGATAGTTCATTTCCTAGGTCAGTATAACACTTCAATCCTCAACTGTCTTTTTGGTAAATCTATAACCAGTTGAAGAAATTATTGCTTCAAGTTATCTTCTGATTGGAAGAATATGTTCCTTAAAACAGTTTGGGAATTTTTAGAATGAGAAACAGAAGATGTGAAAACTGAGAAGCCAATTGGAAGTAACACAGCACCCTCCCATCACTAACAGAATGAACTGGAGTATCTAAGAAGATTTCAGAAATTAGCTATTGATTGTGATGACAGCATTAAACAACTATTTTTGTAAGGACATCTTATTTTGCCTGCTCAGGAATGAAGGCATTAATCAGTCCATGAAAAGTAGGTAATAAACTGGAGTTTTAAGAATCCTTGGCAACTGTAAGGACGTGAGTTCAATCCCCAGTTCCGGAAAAAAAAAAAAAAAAAAAATCCTTGGAAGCTAACTAAAATCTTTGTTCTAAGCTTTAATGTGCTACATTATTTTTTTTTGTTTTGTTTTGTTTTATTACCATGTGCTTGCCACGCAGAATAATGGTGTTATTTTGGAAAATTGGTACCAATGTGTAGCATCTTGATCACTTTCAATCCCTTTACCCTCCTTTCTCCCTCTGGTCCTTTTCTCCATCTCCAAGAGTCTTTTTAGAATGTTTTTATCTGAAACATCTAAAATATTTTTAGGCTATATATGTGATGAAATATATGGTAAGCAGAATAATCGCCCCGCCCCCAAGATGTGCACATCCTTGCCACTGAAGCCTGTGAATATTTTACCTTACGTTGGTTAGGAGTAAGGGCCTTGAGATGGTCCTCAGTTATCTGCTTTGAGCTCAGTTTAATCACACAAGCCCTCAGAAGCCAAAAACTTTTCCTGACTGGGGTCAGAGAGGAAGGTGACTAAGGAAGAATGGTCAGCGAGATACAACATAGAAAGCTTTGAAGATGGAGGAAAGACCATCAATTATGGAATATGGAGAGCCTCCAGAAGGCAAAAGGGGCTGGGCAGTGGTTTGGTCCTTAGGACCTCCAAAGTGGAACACAGTCCTGCCCAACCTGATTTTGGCTGAGGAGAACCATGTGAGACTTTCAACCTACACAGTCAAATACTGCAGAAGCACACCTGTGTTTTAAGCTACTGGGTATGATCAGCTGATACATCAATAAATAGAAAACAATTACACAGTGAGTGAGTACAATTCTTAGAGTATATGTAATAAAACAAGGATGAATAACTATCATTTACTTTATTTTTGTGAAAGCCAATTAATAAATCACAAGTAAACCAAATATTTTTTATTCTCAGTGTAGGGATAAGTAAATCTTAGCTGAACATCTTTTTCTTATCATCAAATAAATGGCATTTAGAATTGAAGTAAAGACCTCTTAACTGGCTCAAGGTGCCAAATGCAGTTTCAGAGAAGTGCTGTGATTTAGTTTTGTTTTTGATCAATGTGCTGAGACCGTGCACTTTTAAAGCAGTGTAAGGTCACAGCCTATGGCTTAACACTCACAAAACAGGAATTTGTGTCTAAAAGCACAGCAATTCCAAATTGCTGGGCATAAATCCTCACGTATTATATTACCCAGCCAGTTCTATTCCACTTCAGCAAGGATAAATCCTGGTCTTAACATGTTTTATATACTTGAGGGATTTAGTTGAAAATGTTGTCTTTAAGAGAAATTTTACACAATTGATTTCAACTTCAGCTTCAGGAATTTCCAAAGCAGGAAAGTAATTATTTTTGCATTTGATTACCAACCTATACCTATGTATGCACCTACTTACTTGTTTCATCAACAGGTACCTAAAAGGCACTGGATGAACTATCTCATTTTGATCTCTGGCCTCCTCATAAATAATCAGTCCCTTAGTGAATATAACAATATTTTTGTGAATTTTTTCAATTTTCACCTAACCTTCTCTTTTCTGCACCTCTCAAAATAATATTCAATTTTACAGAATTAATCCACCTAACAATCAATGAATATTGAGCATAAATGTGTGCTGATACATGATAGATAAATTCTGATGAGAAAATAATGGTAGCATCTGCTGGATTCTAATCATCTTGCCACATGTGCCTAGATCAGTCTGTATTTTTGTCCTTTACATATAGTGTAGATCTCAAGATTTACCAGTGTGAGACACATCTGTTAAGCAAAGAGAAGCAAATAATTAATTTCTATTTTCACACCCAAACAGTTGCTCCTGATGACCCCAGCAGAAGAATAGATGGTGATACCATAATTTTTACAAATGTTCAAGAAAGATCAAGTGCAGTTTATCAGTGCAATGCCTCTAATGAGTATGGATATTTACTGGAAAATGCATTTGTCAATGTTCTTGGTAAGCTTTCTATTAAAGACAGGACAATTTTATGACTGTGATTATTTTCTACTCATTCACCAAGAGTATAAGGAATAGATGAAAGTGCGTAAGGTATAAGCCTTGCTCTAAGAATATCACAGCCTGGTCTTTATGTTCCTTCATAACAGGTTTTTATAATAACACATTCTTTGATACAGAAATAATCAGCTAGGCTCTTCCATTCACAGATGGTTACATTGTGTCAAATCCCTCCAAAGGAAAATAACATTTGTCTGCTATTAGCAACTAAATATTATTCCTCTTCCATCCGTAGAAACTAATTAAGTTCAATAACAATTTTGTGATTTGGATTTTTTTTAATAAAACACTAATCATAATGTTTGACCTTTATCCAAGTTGGAGGTATATATTTACTGAATTTATATAAATATGTTGAGAAAATATGACATAATGTAGGTTTCAAACATATTTTTTTTTATTTATTTTTTATTTTATTGAAGTACAAATATCAATCAGACAGTTTCAAGACACCTTAACAAGACAGATTTGATAAATTAATACATTGCAAACTGTTTTCATAATGTTTTTGTATCGTACAAGGTGCCTACATGATATTATATTTACAAATATTATTTTAGCAAATGTCTCTTATCAGTAAATTAAGAGTGTAGCTGCTTACTAATCTTATTTTTTATACTTGAATTATATGAAAAATTCAATAATTATTTTCCTAGTTGATGACCATACTACTAGAAGCCGACATAATATCCTGTCCAACCACCATTAATGCAGATCTTGCCTCTCATAGGATTAGGTAGAAGCATAGCGTTATCTATCCCAACTGTACTGTGTATACACACACATCATGATTTTTTCTTTCTATACCCCTTCCTTTGTCTACACCTGTCAAAGGTGGGCACTCCATTGTCATTCAACTAACTTAGGTGCTTGAACTCGACACCACAGTCCAACACCCAAACATATTTTAAATGGTTGGCCTATGTGAACACTATGTTTCTGTTACTAGGGAAAACTACCCAAAAAATATATGTATGAAAAATCTATGCAAGAATTATATGAGATTACACTTCAACTCTTTAGTATTTGTATATGCCCCTTTCATATTTAACACCAGGAAGTCAACTATACTTGATATTTTTCCTTTATGTTTGAAATCAAGGTCATTAATCACATGAGGAGCTAACCAGTTAAATACTGTGGAGGTTGAGGAAGTAATTTTGTCTTCTGCTTTTATTTTTTTAGTCTTTCCTTCCATGAGTTGTACTTAAGACCTAGTATGTGAGATCATGCAGTGCTTGTCTTGCTAGATCTGGCTTAATCAGTGTAATGGTTTGTTCATGTTGTCACAAACAGCACAATTTTTTTTAAGGCTGAAAGATTATCTTTCATCTTTTTTATATTAGTCATTCTAACAGGTATCAACTGAAAGGCAAGTCATTGTGGTTAAAGTTTGCATTTTTCTGATGATTAATAATATTGAGCTTTTATTTTTTTGGATATACCCATTGGTCATTTGTATGTCTTCTTCTGAAAACTGATTATTTAGATGCTTTGGCCATATTTAAAAATCAAGTTGTTTCCTAGTACCATTCATTGAACTGTTTGAGTTTCTTACATATTCTGGATTATTACTCCCCTTTCAGATGTATAGTGTGTAAATATTTTCTCCCATTCCATAGGCTGTCTCTTTGGTTTGTTGTTTCCTAGCTATGAGAAACTTTATAGTTCCCTCTGTTTTTTAGTCACAGAACTTACTTCTCTACTGCTTTCCTCTGGTTCATATGTTCCCCACCATCCCCACCCACTGGTTCATATGTACCCCACCCACTGGGGTACTGATGGGTCAGTCATTAAGCAAAAATATATTTGGCCATTATTCTTGTGTCAGACACTGTTCTCTAGTTAAAATGATTGAAGAGGTCACATTCCTGGGTATTTCAAAGTACTCATAATGTTGAAGAAGATACAGAAAAGTAAATCAATAATTATACAGTGTCTGAATAGGAATATTGGACATGTGGCAGATGGAGGGAAACCATGTTTTCCATACCTTGAATGAGTGGTAAATAACTGATAGGAAACATAAGAGAAGAGACATTTTAGTTTTACTTTACTGTAATACTTAATGACCTCAAAATAAAAAGCATAAATATACTATAAACCTAAAATGTGTCCTAATATTTACTGTACCTTTCAAAATCTTTTTAGCTGAGCTCCCACGAATCCTCACATCTGCAAACACACTCTACCAGGTCATTGCAAACAGACCTGCTTTCCTAGATTGTGCTTTCTTTGGGTCTCCTCTGCCTACCATTGAGTGGTAAGTAATGACCTTATGTGTTTTTTAATACTTATGTTTGCTAAAGCCTTTATATTTCTAAATATATTGAGTTTTAGTCAAAGAACAAACAGGATAAATGCAATATATAACCATCATACTGTCAATTACTGAATTTACAAAGCTATATGTAAACGGACTTTTTTTTCATTTTAAGACTGCTGTATTTTATAATGTCATAGACATCACCAAGGACTGTGTGGCTAGTAGCTGGAGGGACTGTTTGGAATACTTTCCTTGATAATAAAATGTCCTGAGGAATGAGAAAGAGGTTCTAAAAGCTCAAACACAGAATTAGCTATCATGAATGTTTCCCTTTAGCATCTCACCCTCCGACCTTCGTGACTTGATCCAGCCACCCTTTCAAGTGTCCTCTTACTGCCCCCATCAGACCATCCCCTTTGCACACCACTCCTGGTTCAAGTCCTTTACCTGTGGGCTTGACTTTTAAGGAGTTGGGAGAGATTTGGAGAGGATAGACAGCCTATGAGGATAGACAAGTGAAAGCCAATTGAAACAGTCATTTATTGGTCATCTGTGAGGTTCCTGATGGGTCCTCACAGGTGCTGGGTTTTGAATATTTTGATGAGAGTGAACACATCATTTAAGATGAAAGAAAGGTCTCCCCATTTCCCTGCCTTAACCACTGAGAAGAGAAACAGAAATGCTACTATAGATTTCCTGCTTTCGGTGACAAGATTAACAATTAGATAATATATTGACTTTGCCTCATACCTTATTGTCTGTCTACTTCTCCTCTCTGATATGCATGCTTTTTTGCCCTTCCCTGAATACTTTCGTAGTCATCCTTTCAAAGTACAATCTATATAGCATTGAAATCAAAATTCTTTAAATTTGCAATCTGTAGGCAGAATTACCAGTACACCACAGTTTGTAAAAAAAAAAAAAAACAAGCAGTCTTTTTTCTACCTATTTTTCCACTATTTAGGATAAAACAGTTTATTAAATATGGCTCTTATAAAATTATAACATTATGTATTATAAGTACAATTCTACAGACATCATTTATTATTGACTTCTTCAGTTTTATATCTTATCATTTATTTACCTCCCAATATGCAAGTATATAGTGTGCTTATACAGATTCCAAGTGTCTTTATACCTGACACTTTAATGTAGACCATAGTTGTGTTGACCTTGGATATGACATTTTTATGTGACTTCAAATTATGATGTGTCTTATTCTCATCATGTTGGGTTATAAAGGTTTAAAGGAGCTAAAGGAAGTGCTCTTCATGAAGATATTTATGTTTTACATGAAAATGGAACTTTAGAAATTCCTGTGGCCCAGAAGGACAATTCAGGAAGTTACACATGTGTTGCCAGAAATAAATTAGGGATGGCAAAGAATGAAGTTCATTTGGAAGTCAAAGGTAATACATTTTTTTCAAGTGTTATGTAACTTTGAGTGAATTCTACAGATTTACCAATGGGTAATAATAACTTTGAACTTCAGATCCAACGAGGATCATTAAACAGCCGGAATATGCAGTTGTGCAGAGAGGGAGCACAGTGTCTTTTGAATGCAAAGTAAAACATGATCATACCCTAACTGCCACTGTTTCGTGGCTTAAGGACAATGCTGAGCTGCCCAGTGATGAAAGGTATTTGACTATTATTTCTTTCTTTTGTCTTTCTCTCTGGAAACTGTTCTTGAGCTGAAGTTTGTGATTTAAGGGTTATGCTTTAGTTTCTGAAGTCTGCTGTCTGTAAAATAAAAAGGTACACTTTTTCTTCCTGTTGTACAGTATTAGGACCTAAGAGATTATTCAGTGATTGAAATAAGACCCTGGGAATGTTTGTCTTTCTTTATGTGCTGTTCTGTGTAATTTGGGATGGGGGAAAACCCTTCAGGCTTTGGACAGTGTCCATTGTTTTGCACTTTGAACAGTAAAATCTCAACAGATGTTTTTATTTCCATTCCACAAATAAGCAAAAATGTGATCTCTTTAATTATCAGAGTGTACCTGAATTCTTGCCAGTATTTTAAAAGGCACTCACTTTTACTTGGACAGTAAATTTTCTTTTGATTTCATCTAATGCCAGTGGAAAGGGAAGGAAAAGCAAAAACAAAGCTTTTAAAAGAATCTGAGCATGCTGCAATCACTTAGCTTGCAATGGAACAAAGGTCATAGCATTTTTCAGCAAGGCCCTCAATTTGACACCGTAATCATGGTAAGTACACAGAGATGGATGTGCAATTTCAACAATCCCAGTAATTACAGGTGTTTCCCATATTAGGAGTATCTTGGTAGAAATGGTTTCTATGGTTTGCTGGCAGCTCACCTAAATCTGTGGTGACAAATGGTGACCCATTGTTTGTTCATGGTCCCCAAATACTCTGTGGCCTTCCCCTCTCTGTGCCCATAGATCCACCCAGGCCAGTGTCTCCACTTATTTGCATAATCTGATTTGATAAAGAAGAGAAAGAATTATGAAGAAATGACTTTCAGGTTAAGTCAGCTGAGCTGTAACTTAGAACTTATCTGGGATGACAGATTATGATTTATGCAGCTTCATTAACATTACACATGGATTCTTTAGGCATTGTCTTTTGAGCCACTAAGCAATTTTTCATGTCTGCAAATAATCCCTGAAAAATTCTCTGTGGAAACTACTGATCTGAATCTTCCTATTCCTAGTGATAAAACAGGTTACTGTTGTTTACATTCACTTTCCCCAAGAGGCTTCACACCTTTGAAAAAAGCTGAAATGAAATTTTCTGCAGTAAATAATAATTTATTGGGCTGGGGATATAGCTCAGTGGCACAGTACCTGTCTGGCAAGTGCAAGGTCCTGAGCTCAATCCCCAGTACCAAAAAAATTTAAATGGTTTTATAGAAACTGAGCTGAATGAATAGCATTCAAACATTTCTTAGCAGCAAAGTAGTAAAGCACAATGATAAGAGTGGCTGTAGAGCTGTCCCCACCTAACCCTCAGGATGTTCCTAGGGACTTTTATTAAAAACACTTATTTTATTTTTTAATTGACACACACTAATTGTGCATATTTATGAAGCATCATATAATACTTTGTTCTGTCACTTTAAGGAAGCTTTTCTGACTCCAGGAAGCTGGTTGAAAACCACTATACTCAATATCCTTCCTACCCTGAAATTCTCATTCATTCTAATTGTTTTACGACTTTATTATTAAAGTTAAATGTGTGTGTGTGTGTGTATGTAACATTATACAGGATTTTGTCGTCCTTTTCTTTCATCAACCTCACAGTTTCTTTCATGATGGTCAGAACATGGTTGCGTGTCTACTTCAGCTGCTCTGAACCAGTTCTGTTCACAGGTTCACTGTCAACAAGGACCACTTGGTGGTGACTGATGCGACAGACAGTGATGGGGGAACCTACACGTGTGTGGCCAACACTACTCTGGATGCTGTGTCCGCCAGTGCCGTGCTCAGTGTTGTTGGTAAGAACAAGAGCAAATACGACACATCCAACTTGCCTGTGTTAGACTGGAAAGGAGACAAAGTAAACATTAAATGTTTGCTGGTTGTAGTTTCCTTACTATGACATAGGTACTTTCTTCTTTAAAAAATGCCTTTGAGGTGATAATTTCAGTGTATCTATGCTGTGTCAGACTAGGATAAAATGGTACATATGTACACTAGAGACATTTTTATATAAGAAAATTGGGGAAAATAACCTTTTTATTTGAAATTAAGGATTTTTAAAATTCCAAAGTTGCTATTGCTTTCTTATTAGTAATACATCATAGCTAAATATAGGACTTAATTTTATAACCTTGTGGCTGGGGAGATGGCTCAGTGGAATAAGTGCTTCCCTGGCAAGCACAGGGTCTGAGTTCAATCCCCAATTCCGCCAAAAAAAAATTATAACCTTAACCATGTATAGTCTTTGTCTTTTTGTGCTATCTTGTATCTTCCCCTTACTAATTTTGATTAAAATCCTCTATGTTAATGTCCTTTCTAGCTCCTACTCCAACTCCAGCTCCCACTTACGGTAAACTAATATGAGCCTTCTTTCTCTATTTTCTGTTAAGCAGTTTCACATTACTTTCTTTTCTCTACCAGATTATTGCATTTCTTTAAGGAAAAAGACTGTTGGTTGTTATGTTGTGTCCCTCATTTACTTTATTAAATCATTTCTTCATTGTAACTTTAGAATTTTCTACTGCTGGTTGTTTCTGAGTATTTCATTTGCTATTATCAAGTCATTCCATTTGATAAAAGTCCCTCTTTGATACAGTCTCCTTGTATCAAAATGCTTTTATCAAAAGTCAGCATAGATATATTAGAGTAAAAAATTGATGTCTTGCATTATTTCACTAATTAGATTTTATTTCTACTAAAATTTGTTTTGGAAAAAATGTATGGGGTTTCTTTTCAAGAAATTTATATAGTGGGGAAGGAAAAAATTGATGTTTAAAACAACATGTAACTTTTGTGTCAAAAATCTCCTTGTGTGTAGCCAAAGTAAAGTCACTTGTAGAAAGGCCAAAAGGAGGGTTACATCAATGTGGTGTGAATTTTCTGTGACCAGAAAATAAATCACTAATTATTTCCAGCAAGCTTTTGTTTGGAAACATCATGTATATTATTTAGCACATAAATACAAAAACTACTTTTGTGGTGTAATCTCAACTACATATTATATAGTATCAGTAATTATTATGTAGAAAATCTGTCCTTTGTAGATATTAACTACTTCATTATTGATGAAAAAGAAGGCTTATGTCTTTATATGGCCTCTAGTCCCTCAAGAGCCAGAGATACTTCAGAAGCAAGGCCAAAACAAAGGCCCAGGGCAGTGTCAACTCTGCATATAAGAATCAGCTCTTGATGAAGCAGCTCTGCTTCTGGTTACCTGTGTCCTAAAAAGGTGTCTAAGAGTAAACACACCTAAGCATGCTGAGGTTGACCTACATACGTATGTATATGTGTATATATTCAAATACACGTATAATATTTTAAGTATTATATGCATTTTCCTTCAGGAGTCCCACAATCTGTCATTCAGCATGTTTCAAAAAGAACTTTTGAATCTTCTTGAAACAGTGCATTGATTTATCTGTATTTGTTTTCCGGCCTTTTCTATTCTGTTTCCCATAGATTAGAAATCAGACTTCGGTTTATCTTTATGTTTGTGATTGTCCATGTTTTAAGACACACTGAGAGTGCTGATGCACCACACAGGTCTGTCTCACTGGCTTTGATTATGCATGATTTTGTTGCACTTGAAAAGCAAGCAAGCAGAACTCATTGACGGGTTATCTGGGTGTACTCGTGTGTTCCCAGCAACCTCAGTGGTTTCCATTTCATTTCTGTTGCATGGTCATTAACCCTTGTGTGTGCTATGTTTTTAAAATGTACCTTCTGTGAAAATATCATAAAGATGAACCTCTTACGAATGGATAATTAACTATGTGTGTTTGATCTACAGATGTCCCCAATCCTCCCTTTGATTTAGAATTAACTAATCAACTGGACAAGAGTATTCAGCTCTCATGGACCCCAGGAGATGACAATAACAGCCCTATTACAAGTATGTGGTATTATTTGCTTTATTACTGATAAACCAAGATAATTTTTCAAGCACTTTAAAATGTACAACCTTGACTCCTTACAAATATATTTGTAATGAAACAACAGTCTCTGTTTCATTACTGGTAGAACAAAAATATTTATGTCTGTCTTCAGAGATGGTGTTATTTATGATTATAGTTTCTATAACAAGATATTAGTTGATAGCTAAAGATATTAATTCAACAAATACATGATTGTCATTTATCAGAAATAGGGAGATGTGTCTTTTTGTTTGTTTGTTCATTTATTTGGTACAGGGTCTTGCTATGCAGTTCGTACTCATAGTGATCCTCCTATCTCAGCCGCCCCAGCACAGGAATTATAGGGGTGTGCCACTACACCCAATTTCAGTGGCTGGCACAGCACACCCAGAATTCTGGGGCTGGCAGGCAATGCAGTACTGAGGATCAAACCTCAGTCCTTGCTCTTAGCAGGCAGGCATTTACACTGTCAAGCTATCTCTACAACCCCAGGGAGTTGTATCTTGAATTAGCTATTTATTTTGCTCATTACTTCTGGGAGAAAAGGATAGGAGAAACTATGCTGAAAGTTCCCACTATAGAAACTGAAACTTGGTAACAGAACTGGATAGAGGCATTAGGTCCTAAAGAATAAAATGAAATTAGAGACCAGGTTATTAGGGCCCTAGAAAAGCTTAATAAATTAGAATAAAGGTAAACACAAAGGTTTAATTGTAAGATTGAAGAGCTGGCTAAAAGACCAGGCACAATCACAACCCTGAAATCCATTATTTCCTTGAGGTATTGACTATAGGAAGATTGTCCTTCTCGTGAAAACTTAAAATTATTCCTAAATTATGGGTGTCCTGGTTTGCACTTCCAGGAAAAGCAAAATATTCCCAATAAAATCAACCAAATGCTTCCCTAACTCTGACTTAGAGGTGGTGTTTTCTTACCTGATCTTGCAGTATCCTGACTCAGGACAGCTGAATCTTCCTGCAAATCCAGCACATTTGCTGGAGCTTCCTGGTCAGAATTCTTAGAGACTCTTGTGGCCTACATTATAATGATGCTATTAGGTTTCAAGGCACATCTCCTCCTTCATTCATTCACTCAATCACTGAACACATATTTATTAAATGCCAATTATATGCCACACATTGTTCTGAAATAAAAGAATAAAAAAATCTCTGCTCTTACAGAAGCTGTATTTTAGATCAGGACAAAGATATAAAATTAGTTTTATAATGTTATTTTCTATACAAATACATATGTGCACATACACACACGCGTGCACAGAGACATTGGTCAGTCTACCATTAAGGGAGAGCCTATGGCAAGGAGTATTAAATGACAACCTTCCCTTAAGAGGAACCAGCCGTGCATGCAGGAGACCACATGCCCCCTGATTATTCCTTCAGCACAGCCATTACTACTGTAGAGTTCTTAGCAAGGGCACACTTTTCCCTGGGGCTCTTCCTTGACCTGAGGAGACTATTCAGCACTGTTGTGCTGTCTGGGGTTCTACCCACCCACTCGACTCTTCTTTCCTTCTCTCATACTGGGATTTTTATTCAAAGTAAACTAATTAGTCTTTGGCTGCTCTTGATTATCCTATTAGTCATCACTCACTAGCAATCTACCCCTGATTGACTTCATTGGCTGTCTTGGGTTTGTTCTGTGTATTGTGGCCAGAATTCATCATTGAATACGAAGATGGCATGCATGAGGCAGGGCTGTGGCACCACCAGGCTGAGGTTTCTGGAATGCAGACCACTGCTCAGCTGAAGCTGTCTCCATACGTGAACTACTCCTTCCGGGTGATGGCTGAGAACAGCATTGGGAGGAGCCTGCCCAGCGAGGCCTCAGAACAATACCAGACCAAAGCTGCAGGTAAAGCAGGACTCTAGGAACAGGAAACAAAGTGGAAAGATTTTCTACTTTTTGCCAAGGATCAAAGCTTACACATATGTGGCTGTTTAACTTCTAGAACCAGATAAAAATCCCACGGCTGTGGAAGGATTGGGATCAGAGCCTGATAATTTGGTGATTACTTGGAAGGTGAGCTCTAAAGTCTTCAGCTTTCCTCTGTTATTTTTTAGGAGTGAGGAAAAAGTTGTTTTAAAGCAGTACCTGCATTAAAATCTCATTTTATCCATTTCTGGAAGAAATACCTTTATCTAAGAGGGAGTATTGGGTAGTAGGTAAAAAGTTTGATTTCTGGAGCCAAAAAAGAATAAATACAAATCCCATCTCTGATACTTACAGTGTGATTGCAAGCCAGTTGTTGAGTATTTGTTGAGCATCTCCTTGAAGAGAACAATAGTAGAACCAGCTTCATATAATGAGAGGCATATAAAGCATTTACAATAATACCTATCTGTGCTCAAAATATGCTAGAGTATTATCATCACACAGAACCCCCTGGAAGACATACATCAAGCTATTCCCAGTAGTCAACTTACTTATTATTTTTGATTTATTTTACTTATTATATTTTCTGGATTTGGAAAATTAACATATTTAGCTGTATGGTTTAAAAATCTATCTTAAAGCCAACATGCTTACTTACATGCATACATTTGTGTATATAGTTATTATATATGTATATATGCACACATGCAATGAAGTTAGAATAACAGGTGAGCTTTTCTAATAAGGAAAGAAATAGTTCATAAATTTCAGTCTCCAAGTAAAATGGGCAGGATGTGCTATCACACAAACAGGCATGCATAAAAGAATTAAATAATGAGAATGTTTTCAGGCTCACCCACCCTTACCTACACAGACAGATTTTGAAAGGTTTATCTAGTAAACCTTTCAAACCACTGCTTTAAGGCAGTAATTTACAACCTTTGAAATGTAAATCCCTAAAGTTTTGAATCTCATCATAAATGAGAAAAGATAAGAAGTCCCTGGAGAAAATGGTTAATAGCATGTATTTTAGGGTTTCAGTGCTCACTTTCTTTATGCCTGGGAATTGGATTTACTGTTTCTGTGAAAGGATGTATAGTCAATGTGCTTTGTAACCTTGGGATATTTGGCTTTTCTTTAGCCCTTGAATGGTTTCGAATCAAATGGGCCAGATCTCCAGTACAAAGTGAGCTGGCGCCAGAAAGATGGCGATGATGAATGGACATCTGTGGTTGTGGCAAATGTATCCAAATATATTGTCTCCGGCACACCAACCTTTGTCCCATACCTGATAAAAGTTCAGGCCCTGAATGTTGTGGGGTTTGCTCCAGAGCCAGCTGTGGTCATGGGACACTCTGGAGAAGACCGTAAGTATCTTGTGCCATTTCCTCTCTACTTTTCTCCAGAAGAACACAAGTACAAGGGTGCAAACCAATGCTATTTCCAGATGTACTTAAGTTTGCAAGGGATGAAAAACAGCAACTATTTTTGTAAATTTATATAAATTTAAATAGTATTGCCATGCAAGAAACAGAGATGATTCAGGGATGGAGCATAGCTAAATGATGAAGTGTTTGCCTGGATGTATATGTCCAAGGTTCAATCCCAGCACCTCAGAAATAAGAATTAAGGAATAGATGTTCTGAATATTAAAGAGATTACTTTTTTTTTGTGGTACCGGGAGTTGAACTCAGGACCCTGAGCTTGCCAGGCAAGTGCTTATTCTACTGAGCTATCTCCCCAGCCCTGAGATTACTTTTTTTTAAAAAAAGTTGTGTTCTCATGAAGTTAAAGAAACAGTTAGAGAGAGAGAGAGAGAGAGAGAGAGAGAGAGAGAGAATGCTCTACAGCTGATCTTTAATAATCCATAGAATAAGATTCTGTAGAATGGGACGCAGGGGCATGCTTTATGTAAAAATTACTATGGATAGTGATATGTTTGAATAAAATTTAAAATACCATTGATTCTTTTCTCTGTTTCCCTGTCCTTTCTGTAGTCCCCATGGTGGCTCCTGGGAATGTGCATGTGAGTGTGGTGAATAGTACCTTGGCTGAGGTGCACTGGGACCCAGTGCCTCTGAAAAGTATCCGAGGACACCTGCAAGGCTACCGGGTAAGTAAAGGGTGTCACATCGCATTCTTTGGAGCATTGGCAAATGCCACATGTCACACACACCTTAGATGAGGTCCGAGCAATTGTTGCTTCTCTTGATGAACTCTTGATATCAAGTTCATTTGTTTCTTGCCTCAAGCATGATAACATCTAAGGGACCATGGCTAGAGGTAACTTGAAATTTTACTCATCCAAAATGAGAAAAAATACATTTTCCCCATTTTTCCCACAGATCATCTAAAATTCTATGAACTGAGGAGTATGTGTACAAAATAAGGAAAATTAATATTTATTTATTTGGTTTTGGGGGGGCTTGGGAGATGGCTCAGTGGAATAAGCACTTCCCTGGCAAGCATAACGGCCTGAGTTCAATCCCCAGTTCCACCAAAAAAATAAATAAAATAAAATTATTTATTTTTGCGGTACTGGGGATTAAACTTGGGGACCTTGTGCCTGCCAGGCATTTATGCTGCTGAGCTATCTCCCTCGCCCAAGAAAACTAATTTTTTTTTTTGCTTTTTTAGAAATTTTTATTTGTTTATAAATGCACACTTGAATATTTAAACCACAAGATAACAGCAAAGGAAATAATCAAATAACACAATCTACAGACTAGCAGAAAATATTCATAAGCAATTCATCGAAGAAGGGTATAATAGTCCAAAAATACAAAGAATTCAACAATTAGAAAAGAGATAATCTAACAAAAAATGGACACACAACCCAAACAAATATTTTCAAAAAAAAATATGCAGGTGGGCCAGGGATATAGCTCAGTGGCATAAACATCTGCCTCACAAACAGAAGATTAAGTCCAATCCCCAGTATGCAAGGAAAAGAGAAAGAAGAAAGAGACAGAGACAGAGATGGTTCATATGCAGGTGGGAAACAAATATATGAAATATGATCAGTATTAACAATTTTCAGAGAAATACAAATTAAAATCACAATGAAATATAATCTGACTCCACCTTGAGTAATTGTTATTAAGAAGAAAAAAAGACTGCTAGCAAGAATGCAGAGAAAGGGGAACTATCAAACTATTAGAAACCATTTCCTGCAGTCATGGAGTTTTCTGGAAAAAAAACAAACTAGAAATAGAGCTCCAATATCATATAGTAATTCTTCTGCTGAATATACTTCTTCTAAAGAAAGTGAAATTCATTTGTGGAGGAGCAATCTGTAATACCATGTTTACTGCATCATTATTCATAGTAGACAAGCTATGACACTAAACTGTCTGTCTGTAGATAATGGAATTAAATGAAATATAAGTTCAATATAATATTTAACTATAAAATAAGATAGCATATATATACTGTATAAATATTAAAAGAATATAAAGGAAAAGTAATTTTTAAAGAACTAAAAAATAATAAATTATACTTAGCTTTGAAGTAACATGGACCACATGTGCTGAACATACAAAATTATCCCAGTAATAATGTGGACATTTAAAAAATAGTACATGGCTGGTCAGATAGCAGATTAAAGCACCTGCTTAGGCCATCGTAGAGACCAGGGCTTGGGGTTTGGTCCCCTTTGTGCTGTGCCGACTCTGCCCCCAGGGGCACACTGAGCCTGAGATTGAGACTGGGCATAGGGGCCAGGGAGATGGCTCAGTGGAATAAGCATTTACCTGGCAAGCACAAGGGCCTGAGTTCAATTCCTGGTTCCTCAAAAAAAAAAAACAAAAACAAAAAAAACTCTATGAGAAAAAAGATTGGTAGCAATAATGTTTGAACAGGATAACCTGTCTGCTTCTTGTACTATGGATAGCCACTAGGAAAATAACAATGTAAAATGTATTAATTATTGAAACTGTCCTATTAAAAAAATAAATTAAATTAAATTCAAAAAAGAGAGAGAGACTGAGCATGGTGGGGTACACCTGTAGTCCCAGCACTTAGGAGGCTGAAAACAGGAGGATCACTACAAGTCCTATCTGTGTAGTGAGACCCTGGAGACCCTGTACTAAAGACATTAAAATAAATAAATAATACAGATTATATTCATGTATCCCCAACTGCATCATTTTTATGAACTTCAAGTATTTTTGCTTTTGGTAAGCACAGAAAGATTGATTCAAAGACATCTTCAGTTGACAAGCAGCCAAAGAACCACACCTCATGTGCACAAACACACTACCTTAATTTCCTAACTGACCTCTCTAGGTTCACCTTTAGTACTGCATCACTGGGCCCCAACAGTGGCCACTTCTACATATGGGTGACTTCTCTTGAAAAATACCTCTAGATTCTTAAGAATTTATGAGAATTGAATAAGCAGTAATTCTGGATCTCTTACCAAAGTGAAAAATCACTTTGTACAATTAAGTGACACAGACTGGCTTAGTGGAACAGCCCTGCAATGCAGTAGAGGTTCCTCTGTAGCTTCAGAAAAGCCACTGAGAATCCCAGAGACTCACTCCTACCATAGGAATAATAATAACAAAAGCCTCATTGTAGTGTTTAAAATTAGCTAAATAATGTACTATAAATGAACATGTATTAAATATTGGGCAGTAGTTTTATTTTTAGAATCTTTTATATATGTCAAAGATTTTGGTCCTTTTTGCTGTCATCCATTTACCTTGTTTTTTTTTTTTTTTTTTTGCAGAACCAGGAATTGAACTTAGGCCCTGGCACTTTCCAGGGAAGCACTTATTCTACTGAGCCATCCCCTCGGCCCCTTGCCTTGTGTTCTGAGAGCACCATAAGGGTTCTTATTTTTTTGCTTACACTCCTTTAACAGGATAGTGTAACCAAGCTTTGTTAGGTCATCTTAATTTTTGCATTATCCGTGGGCTTCTAATCCTCTTACACAGAATCAGTATCCACCCCTTGGCAACAAGCTTCCTTTTAAAATGCACCAAGGGAATTTTCTGGGAAAATGACCATTTTAATTTGTGAACCTGAGAAAGCTTTTGTGTTCCTTTGTGCATCCTTGACTTCTGTTCTTGCTGTTCCAGATTTACTACTGGAAGGCACAGAGTTCTTCCCAAAGAAACAGACGGCACATTGAGAAAAAGATCCTCACCTTCCAGGGCAGCAAGACCCACGGCATGCTTCCCGGGCTGGAACCCTTCAGCCACTACACACTAAATGTTCGTGTGGTCAACGGGAAAGGAGAGGGCCCGGCCAGCCCCGACAGCACCTTCAGCACTCCCGAAGGAGGTACTGAATGGACGTGGCTCTGAGAGCCAAGCACACATGGCCTGACCTGGGAGCTTCTGCATGACAGGAGGGCCTTCCCAGTAAAGTATATTCTGGGAGACCAGTGTAAGCTTCCCATAGAGGAACATAACATACACAAAGCTGGGAAAATGTTATTCACATGTAGTGGTGTAAGGGTACATTGGAGGCTGGAGAACCCAAAATGCTGCCCTAAAACACCCTTTTCTTGCACTTAAGAAAATTTTTTTCTCCCACTGCTGATCTTTTTGTTCAAGTCTTCAGTTTTCTAACCCAAGGCACATTCATTCTGTACCTCCTATATACCTCAGTGGCCTCACCTGAAAAGTGTAAGAACTAAGTGGAATATGTAAGAGGGCCTGGAACCAAAATATTTCTGAGTGGTAGCTGAGCACTGTAACTTCTCTCCCCATGTGCTTTCATGATTTGTTATGGTGCTGAGCTGAGTTAAAATGTTGGCAGCCTTGACCAGATGGGTTGGGAAGAAAAAAGTGGTTATGGTACAATATGGCTACTACAGGAGATAGCAGGGAAGACTCAGAAATAGCTTGGTGGAAAAGTTTGAGTAAAACAGACAGAGGAACTTTGTGGGTGAGAGAATGGGGGCCATAAGGTGAGGATAGAGATTTTAAAAGGCACTAAAGTCATCTTTCACGATTTTGAACTTTGCATCATCCGGCCTGTATGATAGGGCAGATCCTTTCTGTAGAGTTCTTAGGTCTTTCTTTATAAAAGCAATTCACAAACACACTGTTTCCTAGCCCTGGTTAAGGCTTGCTGTTGACGTTGGCAGAGGCTCAACAGCCTTCTTTCCGAGCTCCAGACAGATCTGTCTTACTATGCCTGGAGGGCTGGGTTCCTTCCACTGGAGGCTTCCATCAGTGAGGTCACACTGGTCCTGTGGACAACTCAGAGGGTTAAAGAATAAAGAAGAGAGGAAGTGGTTGTCTGAATACACAAAAGTATTGTGGGTCCAGGCAAAAGAGAGGAAGTGGTAAGAGAGAGGCAGAGGAATAGTTGCCTTTGGCACTAAGGAAGTGGAGTTGCCAGGATTTACTATCCCAGGAGATAATGGAAAGGGCAGAGGAAAAAGTCCAAGTTGACCTCTTGGTTTTGGAAAAAATCCAAGTTGACCTCTTGGTTTCTACCCAGAATGGAAAAGGACAGTGGTCTCCAAATGAGTTTCCATGGAATTGGTAGGGCAGGCAGTAACTGAGAAAAAGCTGCCCTTGGTTGTTACCCTCATGAGGAAGTGAATTAAAAAACCAAGCTTACCTCTCTGGTAAATTTGCCAATTTATGCCACAGAAAACCTAATACCCTGAAGCTTTCTCCAGAGCCTCACATTTGCCAGCATTGGGCTTTTGTCTTTTACTCCCAAATCCTGGGCAGCTGTCAGCTCTTGGGATATGAATGGTTCTGCACCTGGGCAACTGCCCAGGGCCCAATGCTCAGCAGGCAGGGTGTTTGCACACACCTAGTTTGTTGGAGAAAACTGCTCAATGGCCCAGAACACAGCTGCTTCCACTCTAAGGTCTGCTTAGAGTGGTTTCACTTAGCACTCAGCTTGCTTTTACTAAGACACTATTTATAAATCAAGTATTGTCTCCTTTACATGTGTTTTATTTGGGTGCATATAAAGGCAGTCATTATGTATTTTGAAAGGACAATTTTAATGAATTGAAATGGTGACAGAAGACGAGAATGAACTGGTTCCTGCCACAGTTTTGTATTCATGTATTTTCAGTGGAGTCAAGAGTTAGTTACTGAAAACCAAAACCTTGATCCATTGTATAAACTTAGCAAAATATATCATTTTACTGTATTTTTAATATCTTAGAAACTTTTGGATTAACTACATGTTCTCATTAAAGTCCCCAGTGCTCCCTCCTCTTTGAAGATTGTGAATCCCACACTGGACTCTCTCACTCTGGAATGGGATCCCCCAAGCCACCCAAATGGCATTTTGACTGAATACACCCTAAAATATCAGCCAAGTAAGTCACTGGCAGAAGGGGAAGAGAGATGCAGAGTTCAAAAAATAACACTACTGTTAGCTGAAACACAAGCTTGTTCTTTTTTGTGTGTCTGTAGAATGTATTCATATGCCTTCAAATATTATTCTAAAAGGATCTTAAAATCTTTTAAAAGAAAAACAGTGTATGTGCTACTGAAAATTAAATGCTGTGTAGAATAATACAAACCTTTGAAGGTCTGGGATTTAGGAGAATCCTCTCATTAAGTTAGGTGGGCATTATGTGTAAATTATAAGTGCTTAGATGGGTGGGGTTCCTTTGCCACAAGACTATTAAAAGAAATGGTTGAAATTATTTAACAACACAGTATATGACTCCACCTGCAAAAACAGAGAAAAAAGTGCTATTGTGATTCAATCACAAAATTCCCTAGTTTATAAGCAAATGGAGAACATATCCCCCTTGCTGTTATATTGTATATTAAAGCACTATAGGAGCTGTGTATGGTTATAAATTATGTTAAGTGAACAATGAGCAGGATTATTTATGCCTGGTTTTGGTTGACACAAATATTTACCATATTCTTGTGATTAATGAAGAATGCACTTGTTATTTCTTATTCACAGTAAACAGCACACATGAATTAGGCCCTCTGATAGATTTAAAAATTCCTGCCAACAAGACACACTGGACTGTAAAAAATTTAAATTTCAGCACTCGGTATAAGTTTTATTTCTATGCCCAAACATCCGTAGGACCTGGAAGTCA
This sequence comes from Ctenomys sociabilis, assembly GCA_004027165.1. NCBI lineage: Eukaryota > Metazoa > Chordata > Mammalia > Rodentia > Ctenomyidae > Ctenomys > Ctenomys sociabilis. The sequence goes on from PVKA01002651.1 coordinate 79,496, forward strand.
AATTACAGAGGAAGCAATAACAACTGTGGATGAAGGTAAGATGGGTATGTATGAAATCCACACAGTTATAAGTATCCTGAAATAAAAATCTTTAGTGTATTTTCTCTTTCCTTCTTATCATGGAGTGTCCATCTTACCTACACAAATACTTATTTGATTTGTAATTCATATATATATATATGAATATATATATATATTCTTTATAATGGTAAAATCAGTTATTTAGTTTATATTGGAATGACTTTCTGATACTTTTGCAATTCCATGTGAGATTTTAAAACTTATATTAAAATATAAGAGTAAAAGTGAGAAATTATAATATTTACCACACTAATTCAAGGTTCAAGGCAATGATTTTTCTGTGAATAACCTTATACATACATAAGCATATTTGTTCACATATAATGCATATATCTATGAGCACACAGAAATATATAATTACATGATTTTACTTCTGTCCCTAATTCATCAAGTATGATTGATAATCCATGTATGGTTAATGTTTTCTAGTAAAATATCAAAATAGTCCCTAAAGAGTACATTTATTAGCCGGGCATGGTGGCACATGCCTGTAATCCCAGCACTCGGGAGGCTGAAGCAGGAGGATTGTTGTGAGTTCGAGACCAGCCTGAGCTACAAAGTGAGCTTAAGGCCAGCCTGAACTGCATAGTGAGACCCTGTCTCAAAAAGACAAACAAAAAAAAAAAAAGTACATTTATTTTTGTTAGAGTAATGAGCTTTGTACTTTGGTATGTCATCTGTTACAGAGAAACCAAAATAACCCCATTAAGCATTCACACTTAAAAAGCAAAGCATCCTAAGGGCTGGCCAGATAGCTCAGCAGACCAAAGTGCCTGCTTAGGCAGAGTGCAGTGGCTGGGGTTCAGTCCCTGGGGTACTGTGCCAGCTCTGCCCATAGGGCACACTGAGATAGCAATTGAGACTGGGCATGGTGGTGCACACCTATAATCCCAGCACCTGGGAGGCTGAAAACAGGAGGATCACTATGAATTGCATCTACTTAATGAGACCCTATAGACCCTGTCCTAAATACAGAAAAAAAAATTTAAAAAGCATCCTAAAAATTTGAGATTCAATGAATGATCAAAAATATCTCAAAAGAGTTTCTGTTTTTGCATGTCTCTAAACTGTAAAATTGTTTAAGGAGCCATAGCATAAGAAATTGACATTTCTATATAAAATTTGTTCAGAAAATCCTTAGGCCTTCCTATATACTAGGTAATGAATAAAGCACCTTAAATAATGCGTGGATTTGAATATTGAAGAAGTCCGGGGACACTGACGTATTTTTGTCCCCGTACCTAATATGGTACACTCTTTTTCCTTGCATGCCTTTACATTTTAATAAGTGTTTCTTGTATCACTGTACATGCTCATGGGTGTGTTACATCTAACTATATAGTGTCCTATTTCTGTTTCCCTTCATCAAAGCTGGTATTCTTCCACCTGATGTAGGTGCAGGCAAAGGTAAAATAACTCATCTGCATGACTTTATACATGTATGAATATGTAATGTTAAATGTGGGGAAGTGCAGCATGGGTAAAAAACAGAAAATAAAATAAGTGTGGGACCACCAAAAGGAGAAGATCTTGGCTTTTCATTAATTTTTAGTCATTTTTACAAGTAGCAATAAGTAGCACATATTGAATTCTCCCAAAATTTTTTTGTCAAGACGTATCTCTGGTGTAAATCCTAATCTTAATTCTTAGTAATATGATTTTGGCTGGATCAGACAGGACTAAAACTGTGGATTTGTTACAGATCCTCTATATGGCCATGCTACATGTCAGGAATTTAGAACTATTAGTCATGTAATAAAAACAGCCCATGGGAAACTAAATCAGCTGAGCTTCCCCTCATAATCAGATTTGGTCACACTCCTGATAGACACACGGTATACCCTCTGACACCACACAACATTTTGAAATTTCAGTGCAACACCTTAGAACTGGCTTGAGTAGGCCTTTGCCCCCCCCCCCAGTGAATCTTCCAGTCAACCTGCATGTTTTGCTCAGCTGTGTTCCTCCATCCTGTCTCCCCTCACCACTCAGGTCTTCCCCTTCTGAGTCATAGGCAAGAATAGCTCATTGTGTCAGAAAGACTTGTTGAGAGCATGATAAGCTGTAAGACGTCTTCTCCCTATGGCAATACCAGAGATCCCTCAGTCTTTGACCCCACCTGTTGGTCGATCACTTAGAGCAGCCCTGGATGTTTCTGAAAGAAGTATGTCATAGTCAGGGTGTCTCTCAGGCTTTGACAGAGCAGATCCTCTTCAAACAGAAGTGAAGAACGGAAGACCAAGAGCAAGAGTTTTGTCCTAAATTATTTAGCTCTTGTGAGTTTAGGCTTGATACTTTTTTTCTGTTTTCTTAGAAATTTGCTAATAGTCAAAGCCTTGCTAAATTATAAAATGTGTATGTGACAGCATTTAAAGTGATTGAATAGAAATTGTCCCTTTTAGTAATCTTGTTCTTACTCCTTCTCTTCTTTTACTGCTTAGACAGATTACTGACTTACATTTTAGCAGACTTGTATATACACTTAAAATGTCCAGTGATTTTCACTCCCCTAGCACACCACTTGTGCTGCCCTTCTCCCTTAGTTTCACATTTGGGGAGAGAGGGGCAATCTTAATAATACTATATTTATGTTTTTACTTAAAAGGACAAAGTTGGAAAAGTTCAAATTTTCTGCAAAACATCATAGAAATATGTAAAAAATATTTTATACATATACTTCTTTTCTGAAGTTAGGTGTCAATTAAAATCATCCGTCATTTTACAGTGGTTCAGGGGAAGACTTGCAATGAGCCTGGCTTCCTCCCCTACCCAGTGCACAGGTCTCCACAGTGTGCCAAGGCTGGCAGGAACACAGCTTCAGCACGGCCGCCATGATGCAGTCTGCATGTGCTGCTGGCAGGGCAGGGCAGGGCAGGAGAGGACTTGAGTCTCCCAGAACAAACATCACCTCCTATTTTTGACAAACTAAAAAAAAAAAATCCTCGCTCAGTGTAGAATCTGTGTTCTTGACCTTATATGCAGCCTATTATGAGCAGCTAATTGGGACTGAGTAGAAAAGATCACTGAGAATCTTCCAATGATGAGTCCTTCATGGGCTGACTCTCACTAGATTGTTTTACTAACATAAGCAGGAAACAAAAATATCAGATTCCCAGTTCCCATCTTTACTGTTCTGAAGAATACCAACAACAAAAATGAAATAGAGCCGGGCATGGTGGCACATGCCTGTAATCCCAGCACTGGGGAGGCTGAGGCAGGAGAATTGTTGTGAGTTCGAGACCAGCCTGAGCTACAAGGTGAGCTTAAGGCCAGCCTGAACTGCATAGTGAGACCCTGTCTCAAAAAAAAGACAAAAAAAAAAAAAAATGAAATAGAAGTCTAGAAGTTTCAACCAATTCAAAACTATTGCCTCTCTGGCACATAAAATTAACTAGCCTTTTTTTTTTTTTTTTTTTTTTTTAGGATACTATGTATCAAAATAGTAAAACTGTCCCTGCTTTAAGTCTAGCAAGGAAAAGATGTTGAAATAGAAATACGAACAAAATGTTATTTGCACATAGAACAGTGAACCATTTACTTTGCCAAATAAGATCAGGGAAAGCCATACAAAGAAAGTAATATTCAAACAGGCCTTGAAGCCTGGTGTATTCAGGTAGCTGTATCAGGAACTGATTAAGTCTTGGTAAGGACATAAGCAAAAAGGCCAGGGTTGGGAAGTATTCAGGATGTTTGGGTAATCCAGCTTGGCTGCAGTATAGAGTGTGTGGAAAAGAGAAGTCCTGAGTTGGGACTGGAACAGCAGGCAGGGGTGGATGGGCAGTTACGAATGCCTTGTATTTACCTGTGGGCAGAGGTTAGCCATCCACATCAACAGGGAGGAGACTGGGTCAGATATAGCAGCTGCTCTATCTATACAGCTGGGTATCTATACAGAAGGACTTACAATAGAGATAGGCAGACAGCGGAAGATGGTTGGGAAAGCCCAGATGAGTGGTGGCACAAGGGTCCCCTTGTCTGCCACATCATAGGGGTCAGGGTGTTTGTTTAATGAGTAAGAGGGCAAGTGGAGATTAAAGGCAAGGAAGATAGAATTCTGTATGATAAAACTAACCCATAAAATATCATCTGATTGCCTTTAAAGATAAGCTAAATGAGCATTTACAACACACAATAATTATGTATTAATTGGTATATTTTACATTAGATCTTAAAAAGTCAACTTCTACTTTAAAGTTGGGGTTATTCATCCTATTATAATCCTAGCCCCTGGTGATCACCATAATGCTATATTTTTCTAATTTGATGTTTTAAAATTTTCCATACAAGTGAGAGTGTACAATATTATTCTCTTTGGTTTATTTAATTTAGCATAATGTCCTCCAGGTATATCCATGTTGTTGCAAATGGCAGGGATTTTTTTAAGGCTGACTAGTGCCACTTAATATATGCAATTCATCTATATGCACCTATCTATAAGTGGACACCAAGTTCTCATGTCTTATTTATCATGAATAATGCCACAGTGGACATGAGAGGGCTAATATATCTTAAGATACTGGTTTTGTTTTAATAAAGCTGAAAAATAAAAATTTAAACAGTTCAGAAAAAAAACTTCAGGAAGCAGAGAGAATATCCATAGAAACTACAACAAAAGTACTAACTAGTCCTTTGTTCAAAGTTCTTAACTATGATCTTGCCTTGGCCATCTTGCATAATTACTTCAAGTCTAAATTCCTCAGTTCTTAAACAAAATGGTTTGCCAAGGTTGAAGGGAGGATAAATGATTGGGGGAAAAAGAAGAGTCAAAATGTATCATGCAGAGGTACAAATTCCCTGTAATGAATGCTATCATTATGTATACCTAAAATGTACCAGTAAAATTAATATTTAAAAATGGTTTCCCAAAGTTCTTTGCCATTGATATTTTACACGTCTATATGACTCCCTGTATTGATGATATTCCTTGCATTATCTGTTTCTTTAAGAATTAATTTTGGGGCTGGGGAAATGGCTCAGTGGAATAAGCACTTCCTGGCAAGCGCAAGGACCTGAGTTCAATCCCCAGTTCCACCAAAAAAAAAAAAGAATTAATTTTAAACTGGAGATAGCCCAGCAGCATAAGCATCTGCCTGACAAGCACGAGGTCCTGAACTCAATCCCCTCCCCCACAAAAGAGCTATTTTTAAAAAAATAATTAAGTTTAAGTCTTGATAAGGAATATATAAAATAAATTAAATTTCTGCATAATTCAATAATTTTTTTCTTTCTGCTGTTTCCCTGAACTTAGCAAAGGACAAGGTACAAAATGTATATGTGTTATTGAATTGCATTGCAGAGGTAAACTACATCATCTAACTTATTCAATATACCATCCTTTTGGGTCTAAAAAATCCTGCTTCATGACATTTGTTTCAGCCGAGGTATATTCTGAATTGTATAGAAAAATCTTGTAATTTAATTTTAGAGTCTGAGGGGCTGCGGAGATGGCTCAGTGGAATAAGCACTTCCCTGGCAAGTGCAAGGACCTGAGTTCAATCCCCGGTTCTGCAAAAATAATACTAATAGTACTAATAATGATAATTACTATTATTATTATCATTATTATTATTATTATTATTATTATTATTATTATTATTATTATTATTTTAGGGTCAGAGTAATCCTAGTTCTTTTTTGCTTTATTATTCTAGTACATTTTCTCTGGGATAGTAAATTATCTTATTTTTTAAACTACATAAGTCATATCTGTAAATGTGTCATTTTTAGTTGAAGATATTGAGGCAGAGCTGATAGAATTATCAGCCTAGCAATTTAATGTTATTAAAATAACATTTAGATGCTGTCTTTACTGAGTAGCAAGCATATATAGTGCTGTATATGCTCCATTCTTTGGATTTTTAAGCAGCTAGTTAGGTTGTGTTACAGGTTTTCACAAAATACTCTGTAGTATTTAACAGGTAAGATTGTCTTCCTCTCTGTGATATGTCAAGTAAAATAGTTCCTACTCTTTGTGTCTCATTTTTTAACTTCTGGTAAGCTTGCTTGACAATTCCTTTTGCAGCTTTTCTTCCAGCACACTCTAACCATCCACACATTCTATAAGGAGTTTCTCAGCTTCTCATATTCTCAGTTTGTGACTCAAAATAGACCAAAAACCACTGTTCTAAAGAACATTCTTTCTCACATCAACAGTTTTTTTTTAACACCTGAACTGAGATGAGGAACACAGTTTAAAAGTAGCCCACACAGTATTGGAAGTTTCTGATACCGTAACAATTTCTGTGCCTAGGATTGTTCTACAACCCCTTTACTCATCAGGAAATAGAGATTGTGTGATGGCTGCAGGTATCACAATATACAGTGTTCAGAACTCCATACTAGAACTAATAGTATTCAGATATCATTATATCTGAATATTTCCTAATGCTGCAATTTAATAAATGAAAAATCTTCTTGTTTTTTTTAATTGAAGTACAAATATCAATGAGACAGTTTTAAGACACCTTAACAGGATGGATTCAATAAATTAATACATTGAAAACTTTTCATAATGTTTTGATATCGTACAAGGTACATACATGATATTATACTTACAGACATTATTATAGCAGATGTCTCTTATCAGTAAATTAAGAGAGTGTAGCTGTTTGCATATCTTATTTTTTATACCTGAATTACATCAAAGATTCAATAATTAATACTTTCTACATTGTTATTTTCCTAGCGGTTGTCCATAGTACTAGAAGCCAACATAATATCCTGTCTAACCACCATTAGTGCAAATCTTGCCTCTCATAGGATTATGTAGAAGCACAGCTTATCTATCCCAACTGTACTGTCCATACACACACATCATGATTCTTCCTTTCTATACCCCTTCCTTTGTCTACACCTGTCAAAGATGGGCACTCCACTGTCATTCAACCAATTTAGGTGCCTGAACTCAATGACACAATCCAACACAGTCCAGCATTCCACAATAATAGTGAGTTATCTGAAGAAGTTGTTAACTGTAGCCATTTACAGCTCAACTTATTATTATGGCCCCGCTTTGTATACCTCATTTTTATATTTTTGTGCTGGATGGTTAAGACCTAGATAGAGCAAGGCCTGTATACCAAAACATGTAGTTTTTGTTTCTGATGAGGTCAGTGAAGTCCCCTCAGGGTTTATCTCATAATCCTGTACCTTATTCTGTAGATCCTTTGTCTGTGTCATCCATGTGGATGAGTCATGGCCAATGCTTGACCAGTTTGCTCTCTGTGAGAGCTTGAGAGAAAGTTTTCTCTCCATGTGACTCTCCCCAGGCACACTATAGAACTTTGATCTCTTTCCTCTATGGCTCCATAATCTCCTTGTTCAGAAAATTTGGGGCTCAACTGAGTTTCATGATGTTGCAATACAGGTTTTCCTATGTCCTGAGTCTTCGCTGACCTTGAAAGGCTAGGGCCAAAATGTTGGCTGGCCTTGCAGCTCTTCTATTTCTCCAGTTTTGATCTGTCAACTTAGGTTGTTAACCATCCAGAAGAAGAAAAATCTTCTTGTAATAATAATGAAGTATGAGTGAGCCCTTAATTTTAACAGTAAATTCTAACTTCATTTTATTTGTACAATTTTATAGCATTTAAATTTATTCTCTATGTGCATGTATGGTGCTGCAATGTGATTATTTGTTTGTTTTATTTTTCTATTGCATATTTAGTTCAAGCAGTAAATCCCAGGATCAGCAATCTTACTGCTGCAGCTGCTGAGACCTCTGCCAATATCAGTTGGAAATATGAGGGACCAGAGCATGTGAACTTTTATGTTGAATATGGTGTAGCAGGCAGTAAGAAATAATTTCATTACCCTGCTTTTAATTTGGGGGACACATTTCATGAAATTAAAAACATTTTTAATATTTACTGCGAATCATCTTGAAAAGTATCTCAATCTAATTAGGTGAATTAGAATTATCTATAAAAGTATAGTTAACCATCAGTCTACATATTTTATACATAACTAGGAGTCTCTTTTTTCATGTTGTTGATTTTAAAAAAAGACATAAGCTCCCTTCTGATGTTATTTTTCATATCGTAATACTTTAAATTGTTTTTATACCCATAAAATACAGTAAGTAGCAGTGAATAATTTATAAGTAAAAGAAAAAAGGCTTTGCATATTGGACTGTGAAACAGAGAAATCAAACTGACTTGAAAGTATGTATTTTACCTAAACCATTGCAAGAATTTTACAAGAAATTATAGAAAATTAAAGCTTTAGAGGGAATCATTATGTTTGGATGTTTGACCCAAGGCTCTCCTAGTACTGCCATCCCAGGTGCATCTACTGGGAGATGGTACAGCATTAATTTCAGCAGTTTACAGAAGCCCAGTGTCATTTTCTTAATGCAGAATGCTCTATAGAAAATGAGCTGGATTATCAATGAACGTTTCAGCAAATATTTGACAGAATATATTAAGTATATTCCAACTTTCTGCTTAGGCCTTTATCAGACAAATAAATCTACTTTAGAAATGACTATCCTTTTAAAGGAACAAGTACTTGGGAAAGATTCAACCTATAAATTGGAGTTTACCAAAAGATTCATGTTTTAGATATTAAAAAATAATTTTCCCATGGTTAACTTTTGCTATTTAATGTATAATTGTTCTTTCATAATCATCTTTAGAGAAATTCAACAGCATTATAAGACAAGGTACAAAAGAAGAAATTTCCTTTATGTGAAAAAGAATACTATGAGAATATATATAGTCGACATGCAATTTCTATAGCCAGTATATTTTTATTTCATCATTTAACTGACCTATTTGACATTTACGATAATCTAAAATAATAACTATGCATCCTAGATTTTGTCTTTCACTTATGAAGAATTTTCCTTTCTTGAAGCATTAAGTAACTTTTGGTCCCTTAAAATGTTCAAATTTGTTGTTTTTGCAAAATTTCCATAGGCAAAGAAGAATGGAGAAAAGAAATTGTAAATGGTTCTCGGAGCTTCTTTGGGTTAAAGGGTCTAATGCCAGGAACAGCATACAAAGTTCGAGTTGGTGCTGAGGGGGACTCTGGTATTGTGAGTTCAGAGGCTGTCTTTGAGACAGGCCCAGGTGAGGCACATACCACAGCAGGTGTGGCTGATGCTCAGAGGTGGAAGCCACCGGCCGCTCTACTCGGAGACAGGCTGGTGGAGCTGTGTTATGGGTAGGGCTATATATGTCTCTGCAGGGCCCTGTTGGGTTAGGAGTTTGGCTTTCCATTTTCTTTGGCTTTTTATGTCGAATGAATTACAGAGTCAAGCAAATCATCTCCTAACCACACTTTATTGCCAAAACCTATTATAAAATACAGACTTAAAAATAAGCTTAATATTATTAGATAATTTTATTTTTATATAATTTACATGTATAAGATTTCCCTCAATATTCAATCTTGAAATTTTTAAATGCTTTCAAAGTTGAAATAACTCTTTATGTCAAAATGGACTACAACCCAGCAGAACCCTGCAGTTTGGCTTGATGGTTGATATAAATATTGTTAAATTGGTGTGGAACAAGAAGTTACATAATTCGAATGCTATACTTTTATCATAACAAATTTGACTGCCTGCATTTGTTATGTGAGCATGAACAAACTGCACCAGCAAAAAAATAGTTTCCAAAGTAAGAGTTATATTCATATCAAATGCAAGAGTATTCATATTTGCTCACAAGATGGAAAGCAATCCCTGGTTATTTATACAAGGATTGTGTGGCACATGCTCATTTTATGGCTCATAGATTCATCTTGTAAACGGTCACTTCATGCATGTTGAAGAAATATACGTATCCCATTGCAACAATAAGCAAATTGTTTTAGTGTCTGTTATTAATAAGGCATTATGATCGTTGAGTCATTTCTTATGGTAAAAATATACAACCATAAGTGGTTGAATATAAGAGACTAAAGGCCAGGGAGATAGCTCAGTGGCAGTGTTGGCAATCGTGACATCTTGAGCTTAATTCCTGGTACCCAAAGTAAATAAAATGAGAGACTAAAACAAAGGTGATACTCAATAACTTATCAAGTGGCATACTTAAATATATGAAAAAATTTCCCCATTTTTGTTCTTTTTTTCATAATCCATTTATCCAGGTGACTCAGTGGTAGCAAGGGATGGGCCAGGACGAGGCACCACTGGAGGTCACTTTTTACGTGTGTATGGGTGTATGGGTGTAACTATCAAAAAGAACAAATGTTGGTTAAAGTCTAGACACCTTAGTTACACATTACTCCTAAGCACTGATAGTGTCAGCACCCTAGGATGCTTCTCCTCAGAGTCACTCCAACTCCCCTTCCTGGTTTATTCAGCCTTTAGCTGACTCCTAAGAGAAGTCACTGACTTGTGCTCTTGCTCCTCCTTCTCCCATGGTAGGTGTGGAGGAAAAAAGAACATCAGTACTTGGTATGAAAACATACCATTAGGCTAAGTTTTGAAATTCTACATTTATGGATTGCCTCTCTCTCTCTCTCTCTCTCTCTCTCTCTCTCTCTCTCTCTCTCTCTCTCTCTCTCCCTCTCTCTCTCTCTCTGAGTCCTGCTAATTTTGGAAACCTAGACTTAAATTTTCTTCTATACCTATTGCATGAATCTCCCTAAAGTGACTCCATCTATGCCATTTATAGTTGGGATTAGTAAGATATAGTCTTAATTTTCACTGAGAAGGAAAGTGATAGGCAGTGTCTGATGTGTTGCTTCTCCCCCATATTCCTGGTATGAATCTGGTGTCCACACCACCCCTCTTCTTCCTTTCCTATCTCTGTCCATCAGTTATAGGGTCCCTTCTCAAATGTCAGAGTTAAAGTAGATTCTTTTTTTTGTGAAATGCTGCCAAACTTTGGTCAGGATCTCTTTTTCTCTTTTAAACATTTCTAATATTTAAGCCAAAGAGGACCTTTTTATACCTCATTGATTCTTCATAAACAGAATAGTAAAAAAATAGTAGCCATCTTTCTCACTCTGTCTCTTCCATGTCTATTCTCAACTTCTGAGTTCTCAAGAGCACTTTCTTCAGAGACACCCCAGACTGAACATAGATCCTCTGTGGCACAGCGAGCAATATGAGGGCAGAAGGCCATTGTTAAGCTGACTTCTAGGCAATGAGGCAGATTTCATTCCTCTGCCCATCTTAACTTTGCTCATTACTCTATATGTGTTTAACATTTTATGGTTTGTTCAAGTAATACATGTATACAACTTCACTGTAAAAATTTTTGGATGAAGTCACCAACCACTTCCTATTAACACTCACCTATTTATAGCTCAGTTTCTAGAATGAAAGACACATAAATTTCTTTTGTATGTTCTTGTCTATGTGTGTGTGATCTGTACAATCTTCATTATGACCTTGGTTTGCGTATTGCAGATAGGATGATTTAAAGGAGCTTCAGTTTTCTTTTTTGTAGATGGCAAGTCAGCGCACCTTATTTCCACTTACAGAATTTTTTTATCAAGTTGTGGTGCATGCCTGTATGTGTGTCTGTGTGCATGTGTGCATACACACATATGCTCATGAACCTATTAATCTATTGTGCCAATTAACCTTAAATAATGGGGTAAGGAATGCATAATACCTTTATTCCTTTGACATAGAGGCAAAAATTCAAATTCAGTTTGAGTGTTTATTCACTGGTTGTCAAAGAAACATATCCAGTTTTTGTAGAGTTGCATATAGGCAGACTGCCAGGTGTCAGGTCAGTTTGGGGAGGCATCATCTTTGTAAGACAAGGACTGTGCTAATAATTGAGCATCTTTATGCACTTTTCCCTCATCAATTGCCTTCAATTAGGTGGAAAATGTGAGTGCTGATATTATTTAAGACAAGGATATGAATCATTAAGCATGGGGAAAACAAGGACTCTAACTTCAATCAAATGCTTCTTGGTTTTTGGTTTCATTTTGAAGACAGAGCACACAATGACTATGTGTGAATTTTGGAAAGATGTTGCCAAGTAGAGAGTGATGATGGACCTTGCAAATACTTTTGCATTCCTCACTATAGAAAGTCCCAGGGGCCCGGGAGATGGCTCACTGGAATCAGCGCTTCCCTGGCAAGCGCAAGGGCCTGAATTCAGTCCTGGTTCCACCAAAAAAAAAAAGAAAGTACATACCAGCCATGGAGCTCAGCGGATTAAAGAGCCTGCTTAGGCAGACTCAGGGGATGGGAGGGGTAGGGTCTTGGTGGGGGGCTCAATCTGTTGTGCTGAGCCAGCCCTGCCCTGAGGTTCACTGAGACTGCTATTGAGACTGGGCGGAGAGGTGTATGCCTGTAATCCCAGCGCTTGTGAGGCTGGAAACAGGAGGACCATTACAAGTCAAATCTGTGTAATAATACCCTATAGACCCTGTGCTAAATACATTAAAAAAAAAAAAAAAGGAAGTCCCACTAACATTTTATTCTATGTTCAGAAGTTTTCAGATTTGGTGTCAGCGTGTGTTTTCAGTAGAGTGTAAAAGCTATTCATGTGCTCAGTGGAGCCATCTCCATTCTTGGGCAAGCTCTTTACCCTCTCTGGCTATGGGTCTATTCCTAAGGCCTATTTCAAAGGATTATTGTAAAGATGAAATGAGACTGTACCCTGAGCATAATGTCTAGCACGTAGTAAGGGTCCCCAAATGTTGGCTATCACTGCTGTTAGCATTCTCTTCATCATCATATCATGACCAAGGAATGCATATGGAAGGGGGAGCTTCCAACTCATGTTCTACTTGTGCCTGGTTATGGTACAACTCCAAATCCCTCTAAGGATGAAGGGCTTTTGGGAAAATACAGTCAGCATTTGGATTTGTACTCAAGTTAATATGGTTCCATTTCTGTTTTTATTTCTTAAACATATTTCTGAACCTTTTTTTTTTATTGCTTTTCACATTTGATTTTAACCATCTTGTTTTTCTCCTTTGTGTGGAGAAAAGGAGATAAGAAGGTGTTGTTTTGCAACATTTAGGAAGACTGGGATACGTGTAGCCGTGTTTATTTCTGCATCAAAAAGTGACATACATCTAACCCAACCATGTGAAATGTTTTCAGAAGAAATTCAGTCAACTAAAAGCATGATACAAGCATGATTATTAAGTCATAAGAATGAAACCTTTTGCCATGATTATAGGCAGAGGAGAAAAATGAAGGCTTTTAATAAAGCATTCATAAAATTTGGTTAAACAAATCCGCATGGGCATGTCTAACTAGCCATTGATGCTGCACTTTGTCCCATATGATTGACACTTTTAATAAATATCAATAAATGCTAATTATTGTATGGTTTTCCTATGAGCTTTGTATACTATAACTACTTTAATAAGGGCTTCTCTTTTACTTACTGAAGAAGAGATGAGGGCATAAAGACAATGTATACATGTAACTGAGTATTTTCTCTTCAAATTGGTCATATATTCAAATATATGGTCAAAATCTATTTTACAGTCTTGAGTAGATTCTAAGAAATAATTAATAATGATTATTTAAGGGTGAATTGATGTTTTAAGCATTTCTATTCGGAACTGAGGTGTTATATAAATAAGATGGCTGGTTTTCTCATATGATCAGGTTTCCTGTGTGGACCATTTTCTTTTTTTTAACAGAAAATTTCCAAAACACTTCGAAAAAGTGGCATCTGTGTTGTAATTGTATTTTAGCCTCTAGAAGTGGTTTTCTTTGAAGGAAAAATACTTTAGCAGATGTATACATTCTATTCTATTTTAAAATTACATTTTATATTTTATCATTATACTTTATATACAGTTCATGCTATAACAAGTAGATTTTTAATTGGCTTGGAATATGTTTTCTTTAAGAATATGTAGTTAAGATAATTATGAAGGATTTAGTAGCAGTTAATGTTTTCAGCATTTAAATTTCTCTTTTTGAAGTTTTTAATGACAATTTTTCAAAGTTAAGTATTTATATAATTCCCAATTGATAACAGATTCCAATTTGGTAGCAAATATAAAATATATAAAAGCACATCTACTGTGGTGGTTTCTTACTACGAGACCAACCACAGTCCCTAACATCCCTCACACACTCCCACCAACCCCTCATTTTTTTTCCAGCAATGGCAAGTCGGCAGGTGGACATTGCAACTCAGGGCTGGTTCATAGGTCTCATGTGTGCTGTTGCTCTCCTTATCCTAATCTTGCTGATCGTTTGCTTCATCAGAAGAAACAAAGGTGGCAAATATCCAGGTAAGAATAATAAATGTATAGTGATATAATGTATAATGATAAAATGTATAATGCTGCATAATTGATCCATTGGAAGGCCAACAAGATAGCTCAGCAGACTAAGAAACTGCTTGGTCAGGCACAAGGACCAGCATTCTATGGTGGTCCCACATGTCATGCTGGCCCTGCCCCTGGGCTCCCTGAGCCAACAAAAGAGTCCCAGCATGGTGGCACATGCCTGTAATCCCAGCACTGGGGAGCCTGAGAACAGGAGAATTGCCATGAGTCCAATTCATTTAGTGAGACCCTGTACCAAATACACAAATGAAGAAAAACAATATATAGATATAGATATATAGATATCTATATAGATATAGATATAACCATTGAACTGAAAATAACTGTGTAGATTACAATCTTCTTAGAGTTATGAATTTAGATTTTTTTATTCAAATGATTTTTATCCCTTTTTGTAGAAAGGTAACCTAAACATTGTCAAGCATCACAGGGCATTTAGAGGAGTAAATTGGTCTGTTCTCTGAAGACATTAGACAGTCCTCTTCCTTAGGCACCAGAGAAGCCATGAACTCTGAAATAGCATTTAATACCAGTGAGGGTGGGGTATAAAACTTCCCAGAAATACCGTATGAACCCAATCTTGATCTTGTGATGTGACATTGCTTTTCCAATAAAGTTGATAGTTTATTTGATTTTGAGGGTTCAATGAGTATATACTTTTTACTTATTTTTTTTATTTTTAATGTATTTAGAGCAGGGTCCATAGGGTCTCACTACACAGATTGGACTCATAGTGATCCTCCTGTTTTCAGCCTCACAAGCACTGGGATTACAGGCACACATCATCATGCCCAGTTTCAATCACTGGCTCAGTGCATCCCAGGGGTGAGGCCGGCCAGGCAGGCTAGTAATCAAACCCCTGGTCCCTCCATTTGCCTTAGCAAGCACTTTAATCTGATGAGCTGTCTGATTGGCTATGAATATGTATTTTTTACCTGACCATTCTTCTTTCAGTTACTAGAAGAACCCTGCAAAGAACAGACTTACAAAAACAAAGTTTATTACATGGACCATAACTAATAAACAGATTGGTAAAGTAGGAAAGAAATCTTAGAAATTTAAAAAATTATTCATTAGATAAGAAACTAAAGCCAACTTTGTGTGTCAACAGGTGTTCATTCTATTAAGTTTTCTTAAAATGACTAGAATATCTCCAAATGACTGAAATATGTGTATGACCACATAATATATATGATAATACAACATCTATTTGTGTAGAGAATTATTTTCCACTGGTTAGATTTCAGAGTATGGCCTAACAAACCTTGAACAAGGAAGTACAAGACCAATGCATAATAATGCCATTCCAAATTTTTTAGTTAAAGAAAAGGAGGATGCCCATGCAGATCCTGAAATCCAGCCCATGAAGGAAGACGATGGAACTTTTGGAGAATACAGGTGAGCCTCTCTGTGTTACATAATTAAAACTTTCTTATTTATTTATTAAAAATAAATTTTCATTTTAGTCATAGGTTTGGAAGCAGAATATCTTTCATTCTGTCATACTTTCCAGAAGCCTGTGCTGTGTTGATTGATTTAGCAAGGCCAGGGTGTGAGGGTGAGAATTAAAACCAGACTGCACACAGCCTGCATTATAAAAGGAATATGCATTATTAAGACCAGTAGTCACCAAATGTTTTAATCTTGGATTTGTAGCTAGTTTTTTAAACAACACTGGCACCCCCACTGTTAGGCATGAAGTGATAGCAAAGTTTTTAGAAGATATGAATTTAGAAGCTATTAACTATTAGGAAATTTCCATCAGCCCATTTAGGCACTGTGATAACCCACAGAACCTTGTTAAAATGTTTTTTGTTTGACTTCATCATTAAGAAAAACTTTTAACATAATCTAGGTGGTAAATGTTTTTTAAAATCTGTTCAAACAAAAATATTCTTGCCTAAGTGTTATAGTCTTTAGAAAGAGAAATTATTATCTTATAAATGTTTAAAAATGGAAATAGAAATGATGTATTTAAGAAATTTGTATTCTGATATTCCAAGAGTATATTCCTATTTATAAAATGCTTAATATCTTAACTTTTTATAAGCTTCTTGAGTACATTATCTATAATTTTTGAAATATGCTTTGGCCCCATACTGAGACCATTTGCCAGAAGAAAAAACAGAGAGGTGAAATAAAATATTTTACTATTGTGATTTCCAGGTGAGATTTGTAGATAAAGATACTTCCATTATCTATATTTTGTCCCTGGAGCTCATTTCTGGTATTTCTGTGTTATGAGGCATGAAATAATACCTAGAAATGTTGAAAAGACCACACATATTTTCAACAGAACATGATTTGTGCCAGTTTCCATGCAAACATGAGTGTTTTGCTTACATTGTCTCAATAACCCAGTTTTCATATCCTGATCTTCCTTTCAACAGCAATTACTATGGTTTCTAAAATTCCTCAGAATGTTAATATCACAAGATACAGAAAAAAATGTGTAGTGAGGGTTGTTTTGATGGTTCAGTGTCTGAAACTGCATGAGAACCTCAAGCAGCACCCACCTGCTGCATGCAAAAAGTTTTCATAGTGCATTAGAATAGCCAGCACAGGGCTACAGCCTAGAGAAGCCATGTCTGACACTGAGGAGTAAAAACTGTCACTTGTCTAACTCTCTTCTGCATATTTCTTCTGTAAGCAGGTGAGCTGGGAATTGCTAAGCAACCTCTTTTTAGAGTTCTTATAGCTATAATTCTATATAGGATTTGCACAACACTCCTTTATTTATTGTTATGAAGTAGTAACTATTATAGCTTGGGAAAATTATATATTTGCATGAACTGAAATTAAACCATTGCACTTCATGCATCCCCCACATGCTGATGGATTCCTGTTCTGTGTTATCATGTTTAAATGACTATGGCAATGTACTGCTCACCTTGTGAGCCTCAAGTAGCCCTTGCTATTAATTACAGTGATGAGAAACAGTGACCTGAAAGAATCTGACTTTCTATGAGTAACTATACAGCCTACATCATTAAAACCTGATTAAAGTGGAACTTGAGTTTTATAAACTAGTTTGAAATCAAGACTGCTAATTTTACAGTCAACTTGGCCATTACCTGAGATTCTTTTACATACTCAGTTTGTCTAGATCTCAGTTTCTGAAGACTTCTTTTATAGTTATATGATTTCTGTATTCTCTATGAATCATAACTTTTAATATGATTTTGTTTCCAGAGCAGTACATAGCAAGTATTTCATTATTGATCTCATACTACTTGATTTACACTGTTTGATCCTCTCCTCATCGTTAACTCATGCATGCTATGGTTTTGGGGCGTTTTCAAATGGCTGTTTTTAGCTTTCACCTTCAATTTTCAAAATGAACAGACTTTTAATTTGCACCTATTAAATACAAAGGCAATTGGAATAAAGACAAAAATAGTTGTTACACATGTAATAACACTAGTCTTAAAGGGACCAAGGGAGACAAAGTTCTGATGGTGTTTCCAACTTGAAACACAGTGCTGATGTTGTTGTTTTAAATGAGATTTAACCTCATAAGGACAATCCCACAAAGTCACTCCCTAAACTCCAACCCTTTGTTACAGAGGGTGGCTTTGTCCTGTAAGTTTTAGACACTACCTCAGAATTTTTCCCTTTGGTTTCACTTATATTTAAAGAACTCAGAAGACCATTATTATCTTATCATAATTGATGAAAACGGTTCCAACTGTTTATTACAGAATTATTTTTTAAACAATATATGTGTCATTCTCTTCCCCAGGTCATTGGGGTCCTTTCTCTGCTTTGCACCTTTTGGAAGTTCTAAACTTTCTTACTTATTGATTCTGATTCTCTTTCCTACTGAAAATAAATTATAATGCTCATTACATACTAACACTTACAAAATTAGGACTATTGTCTAAGTGTAAATAAATTCCACTTATGGTTTGCTTCTTCTCCAGTTGGAAAACAAAACCACTTCTACATGGCTAGTTTTAAGCCAGAGAACATTTCATAGTGCAAAGAGGGATAGAACCTTGATGGTGAACAAATTTGATTTTGTTTTTCACACACTATAACCCTGTACCCTCACTCACCTACCCTTAAGCAGCAATCCTTTCATGGAAGCCTGCAGCTTTCTTTGTTTGTTTCTTTAATTATACAGACAGTAGGATCCTCATCCTTACTAGCATATAGAAAAATCAGAGAAACAATGCAACCAGCTGTGTAAGTATTTTCTTATTCTTTAGATGCATTCTTTTTAAAAGCAGAATGAAGCTAGGTCATAAATCCTATGCCGGTGATACTTGATCTCATAGTTTACTGCATAATTGGAGGCTCTTGCCACAGAAATCTTGTCATTCATGTGAACATGGCTTTTTTGCAGATTTGCTAATACACATGCCCAAATTTGCATGATATGCAGCTGTGTCATATTTGTTGCATACTTGATGTTTATTCTGCTCACCAGCATAACCTAATGAACATCTAGAGAGAGAGCAAGTCAGGAAGTTTTGGAGTCATGAATATCTATACACTGTGTCATGGTTTGGCCATGGTAAGGTGTTGGCTACAGGAAAGCCAAATTACCACAGATTTACTTATTGCTGCTGAGTCTTACTCAGTGGGCACTTAATGGGTGTGCACAACCCTGAACCAAACACTGTTGAAAAAAATTGAAGCCCTTAATATTTATTCTTAGTGCAAAGAGGAGAAAAATGTATTTCAGTCCTTCATCTGGTGTCATATAATTAAGGAATAAAATATTTGAATGTTAGAATCTCAAATAGTTTATGAAATTCCCATATTCTCTGTTGTTCCTTTGCCACGAATTCATCCAAATGATGTTTATTGAATGCCTACTCTATGCCAAGCCCGCAGATATTAAAAGCAATGGAATTTAGTGGCACGTCTAGAGTTATGATCTAGCGAGGGGTTCAAGGAAGTAAAAGAATGGTTTGACCAGAATGTGAAAAGGACAAAACTGAAGTACCAAGAAAGCAGGGCAAGGAGTTGAAGTAAAGCACACTGTGAAGGAAGAAGAAAGGTACAGGGAGTCTTCCTAGAGGAAATGACACAGGGACTGGCATGTAGAATTTTTTCCACTCTACTTAAATTTTAATCTATTAATAAATATATTTTGTATCTATATATGCTATATTGTAACATTTTGAAACATTTAAATTCGCTTTACCTTTTGGCCTAACAATTAATAATATTGTTCTACTGCAAAAATGGGTAAATGATTTGTTTTATAAAGCATTGAAAACTACACAGCTAAGCATACATATACAGGCATATAACATATATATGTGTGTGTGTGTGTGTACATATATATATATATATATATATATATATATATGTATAAAAGTATATATAGGACATTTAAGTGTAAAAAATATATAACCTTTTATCCTATATATGGGAAAATTGCATATATACGTAGAAATCCATGTATATAAATTATACAAAATATTTGGTTTCACTGACATTTTAATACTTGCATGTAACAAATCATCTTCAATAACTTTTTATTCCTGTCATTTGGAAAACTATCCTTTCACATTTAATCTGGACAAGGCAATTTTTCTTGGTACAATGTCAAAAGAAGTTTATTTACCACTTCATTATAAAATTGGTCTCTGAATTCATATGCTGCTTCACACAGACTTGAAATCACTCATCACATCTGAAGATTTCTGTCTGAATAGAAAAAAGAGGAGTGACAGGCATGGACACACTCTTGCTGAAGACCAGCCATGCGCCAGGCACTGCTTGTGCCTTATATAGTTTTTCCTCTCTTGACTACGTTCTAATTACTGAGTCATACTATTTCATCATGCCACTTTTTAAAATCTAGGATTGGAAGATCTTGCTGTCTTCAAACAGCTTTTGCTTAAAAGACTCTATGGATAAAGTATCTTATATCTTCTCTTCTCCTTTTCCAGTACAGTGTGTTCCGTGGTCTTGCCCACCACAGCCACAGAGCTGGGATGAACAAATGCCCAGGGAGCCCTCTTGGCTGGTTATTATTCATAACTGATGTGATTGCTAGTGTAAAAAAATCCAAAGGGGAAATACATTAATTATCAGGCTTTAGTAGTGTTATTTCACACAAAGGCAACTTAAAAATAAGTTATATTTCTATGTATCAGCAAACAGTTGAAAATGAGATTTTTTTTTAATGATTCTAGTTAGGAAAGTATAAAACTATAATAGAGATTAAGCCAACAAAACAGATTTTTCAGTTGTCTTGGAACGTTATATTCCATTTCACTGGTCACACATTTTAGAATCATCTTGCAAGTTCACATAAAAACCTACTTGGTGCAAATAAATTAACTCTGAGAAGCTATAAAGGGGACATTAATGTATTTCCACCACTTGAGTCTCTGTCTATAGGTATGCCTCATTCCTCTACTATTTATATCTTCTTTAATCTAAGTCAAAGTGTTAGTTTCTTCATAAACATCTTTCACATATTTAATTTTTCTTATGTGTTTCATATTTTATGGCATCATAAATGGAATAATTTTTAAAATATTATTTACTCACCAGTTGTTTGAAAGTGCACAAATAAAATTTAATGTGCAGTAAGTTCTTTTTTCTAATATTTGCCTGAAGATTCTTCTGGGTAGTTCACATTTATTTATTATTATTATTATTATTATTATTATTATTATTATTAATGTCTTTTTGAGACAGGGTCTCACTATGCAGTTCAGGATGGCCTTAAGTTCACTTTGTAGCTCAAGCTGGTCTTGAACTCACAACAATTGTCCTGCCTCAGCCTCCCAAAGTGCTGGGATTACAGGCCTGCACCACTACGCCCGGTGGTAGTTCACATTTATGTGTTCACATTTATGTGTAATGACAGGTCCGGGGAGATGGCTCAATGGAATAAGCACTTCCCTGGCAAGTGCGAGGGCCTGAGTTCAATACCTGGTTCCGCAAAAATAAATAAATAAGAAGCCAAAAGAATGGTGGCATAAAAAAAACACATAACATATGTGTAATGACAGCTATCTCTTTTTTTCTCATCACATTGCTTAGTACTTACAATGAAATTTCAATTTAATATAATCATTGCCAGCCTTACCATTGTTTCTGATGTCAAACAAAAAGCTTTCAGCATTCACCATTTACTCTAGGTTTTGTGTAGATATCTTTAATCAGATTAATGAAGGTATTTTGTATACCTAGCATATTAAAATTTTTATTATTAATATACGTTTTCCTAAGTCTACTATGACTTAGTATAGTAAGTCACCACAAGTATCTCTGCTAAGATGGCAAATTTTATGAATTAATGTTTCAATGTTAAAAAAGATTTATATTCCTAGAGTACACCCAAGCTGGACATACTATATTATGGTATTGTTTAGATTGCTAACTTCAATTTTCTCATTTGTGTGAGGTTTCTTCATAAATATCCATGAATGAAATTAGCCTCTACTTTGACTTTCTCTAAGTGTTCTTGTTGATTTTATAGTTCTGTGTCATACAGCTTCATAAAATTATTGAAAAGTGGCCACTGTGACATGTCCAAAACTGAACCACTGCTTTTGTCCTAGAAGCTGCACTCCATATTAATTTAGAGTAATCTCAAGCTTCCTGTCATTCAAACCAAAAATCTCGGTGTCATCCTTTTCCTCTCTTATTCCACACCTGACCCATCAAAATATCCCAGTGGCATATATCTATATCTGAGCATATGTCCATAATCTGAGCATTTTGCACCAATGTCCCCTACCACCTCACATCAATCATTTCACTCCTGTATTACTGCATTAGTCTCCTCTGGCTTCTTAAAGCAGAGCCTAGAGCTCTTGTTCTATAAAAGACCCAGTGTGTATATTTTAGATGTTGTAGGCCATGCAGTCTCTGGAAGCTCTATAATTCTACAGATAGAACACAAAAGCAGCCATAGGTGATTGTCATAAATGTACACAGCCCAAGTTTGTGGTATCTTACCAACTCCTACCTTCTTAGGTAAGCTCTCCTCAACACTGTTAACAGAGAAGGCTCTTAAAGTGTGAGTCAGATCATGTTACTCATCCGTGGAAAACCCTCTAGTGGCTTCTCTAGCCCTCCCTTTCTTTACCTTTATTTTTTAGTTCCAGCCCCAAAAGCACCTTACTGTTGTTCGAACAAATTAGCCTTGCACCTACCTCAGGGCATTTACACTGCTTGTGACTTTTGCCAGAATTGTTTTGCAGCTCTCCACATGCCTAATGTAACTCTTTTATGTCTTTGGCCTTTTGTAGCTATCCTACTTCAAGGCCAACCCTCCAACCCTTCCCCAATCATTTTCTGTCTTCTTTACGCACTCTTTATTTTCTCCAGTACTGGCCACCTTCTGACATAAGTAATTTTATTTATTATAATGACTATTGATTGAATTTTCCCCACTAGAAGTGAACTCATTGAGGTCAGAACTCTAGATTGTCCTGTTCACTGCTTTATAACTTGTGCCTAGAACAACATCAATCTTAGAGTAGGCACTCAATAAACATTGCGTGAAAAGATGAGTAGATAGATTACTGGATCAAAGAAATGTGATAGGCAAATTCCTTTAGTGTATTCCTTGGGACACTAGTTCTTTAAAGCAGAATTAAGGCTAATGGTTTCAATTCAGATTACAAATTATGCTCATTATTGATTTCTTCTTCAGCATTAACCTTCTCACCTAGTCATACTTAATATTTCACAAGAAGTAGTCAAGCACAACCTAGAGCTAATGTTTAATCCCAAAGATATTGTACAAGCTATTTTTATACTCAGTCAGGTGCAAGATACTGTGTCTTCTGAAATGCCACCACAGACAGGCTACCACCAGGTTCTTTGATGCCACTCTAATTATCACAACACTGATAAATTATTCAAATGGCAAAATAATTTGTACATTATTTAAACAGGTCATTTTCAATATCACACAGCAGTGTCATATTTCTAGCATTACTTCCCAGCCTTAAGATATTCTTACTGGAGAGAAAATATAATTTCTAGTTAAAGTTAATGACAAAAGAGCTAAGCCAGGCATAATGGCACAACCTATAATCCCAGCACTCAGGAAGCTGAAGCAGGAGGATCACTGAGAGTTCAAGGCCAGCTGAACTGGGTAGTGAGACCCTGTCACTACCAAAACAAACAAACAAAAACCAGAATATTTGTTTGTTTGTTTGTTTTTTTGGTGGATCCGGGGATTGAACTCAGGCCCTTGCGCTTGCCAGGAAAACGCTTATTCCACTGAGCCATCTCCCCGGCCCCAAAACCAGAATATTTGATCAACTTAAAATCATGGGTTGGCTAGAAAAGAAAAATCACTCTCTAAAACAGGAGACAATTCAATCATAGCACAAATTCCTAGATACAATAAAAATACCCAGCTAAAGTGACCTCTGTTATATTAGGGCTTTTTAATTAATATTGTGTCTGTTTTCTATTTTGCCCTGCATTTTTGTTTTTTTGGGGGGAAAAAAAATATTGGATTGTCTCTGTTTGTTACTTATTTCCAAATTTTACCTATTAAAGGTCAACATGTAGGGCCACTGAGATAGCTCATCAGACTAAAGCATCTACTTAAGCAAGTGCAGGGACCTTGGCTAGATCCTTAGCACCACATGTGGTGCCAGCCCTGCCCCAAAGGTGAGCTGAGCATCCACAGAGTCCAGCCATAGTGGCGCACACCTGTAATCCCAGCACTGGAGAGGCTGAAAGCAGGAGGATCACCATGAGTCCTAGCGTAGTGAGACCCTGCAACAACCAAATACATTAAAAATAAAAATAAAAAAGGTCAATATGTATACCTAAATAGAAATATGACCATATTTATGGACTTTTCTTTTTGTAATGGGAATTGAACCCAGGCCTTTACCTGAACTACACTTCTTGCCTTTGTTATTTGTGGTTTAGATTGTTTTGTTTTGTTTTGAGACCAGGTCTTGTTAAGTTGCTAAATTGCTCAGACTGACCTCAAACTTGCCATCTTCCTATCTTAGCCTTGCAGAGTGCCAGGATTACAGGCATGCACTACCATACGCAGGTAGTGGACATTCTTAAACATAATGATTACTCTTCTACTTCCAAAAGTTATGCTTAGGGGTTCAACATAAAATAAACATAGCAAGGGCCGGCAGTATAGCTCAGCAGACTAAGCGCTTGCTTAGGTAAGCGCAGCGGCCAGGGTTCAATTCCTGGTTCCGCATGCCGTGCCAGCTGAGCTGGCGATGGAGTCCGGCCGTGGTGGCGTGCGCCTGTAATCCCAGCCCTAGGGAGGCAGGAAGCATCACTATGAATGTGGGCTGCATAGTGAGACCCTGTCAAAAAAAACCCTAAAAAAAAAAACATAGCAGTACTAATAGTAGTAATAGAAACCTATAAGGATTTGTTAAAGTACACTGGAAGATTCCCATCCAACATGCAAATGAGAGAGGCATGAGAGAGGGAGAAGGGGTTAGGGTAGGTACAGGAGGTTTTTGCACTTACTTGCTGGGGATACTCACACTTTTTCAGATATATCAGCATGGCATTTGTGTACAAATGTAGTACTTCTAAGTTGAATGTGTCTCTTTCCAAATTAATATTTAGCCATTGACTAAAAATTTTGTAGGAAAATAGTATACTATCTGTATAAGGACTTTGCTTTTCTTCTTAGGCTATTTTCATTTGTTTCTTCTGCATCCTTTTAATGGGATTTGTAGGTCTCTTGAAAGGTAAGGTTGAAGTTTATTAGTCTGGCCTATACTTGATAACAAAACTATTTGAAATACAAAATTTTTGGCTTCTTCTGGCTCAGGAAAAAAAAATCCATATTTCACATTTAATCAAATCCATTCTCCTCCATTCACATCCAAGAATGGTATATCAGAGATGTCTAGTTTAATGTACTAACTTCTCTATTTGCCATAAGCTTTTGCCCCACCACCACCCCTTGAATTCAAAATAGGAATGATTTTTTGACTTTTCCCAATCCTTCCCTTTTTAATGCTTGTGGTTATTTCTGGATTGCTTTCCAATCAGGAATCAGAATCTCATTGAAATTAACACGTACTGTCAAAAGCCATCCACTCTGAGGATTTCATGATTTAACCATTTCTGTAGTTGATTTTCATTCCAGCTCCATCCTAGTCATTGGAGTCAACCTGACAGTTAGATTTGGCTAATGAAGTTCACCACACCAAATGTTTTTCCATGTTTTGCATGCATGATCTTTAAGAACAAAATACGTTACCTGACTTCTATTCTTTACAAAATCATTTCCCCTCTTTTCTAGTGATGCAGAAGATCACAAGCCTTTGAAAAAAGGAAGTCGAACACCTTCAGACAGGACTGTGAAAAAAGAAGATAGTGATGATAGCTTGGTTGACTATGGTGAGGGGGTGAATGGCCAGTTCAATGAGGATGGCTCTTTTATTGGACAATACAGCGGTAAGAAAGAGAAAGAACCAGCTGAGGGAAATGAAAGTTCAGAGGCACCTTCTCCTGTCAACGCCATGAATTCTTTTGTTTAATCTTTAAGCTCTTTGCCAATGTCCCATTTCTCTAGAATATTTATCTTAAGCACTTGTTTGTCAGGCTTCTCATACTATGAATATATGGGTTGAAAGTATACTTTCTGCTCTATGTCAATGTTATGAGTACAGTTAAACCAATAACATAACTCAGTCAAATGATATGTTGATGTGAACTTGAGAGCAAAGTGCATATACTTTTTCATTTAATGTGAGTTTTTTTTATTTCCTCAGAACTTGATCAAAATAATGCAACACCATCAACAGATCACATTATTTCCTCTTTGTTATACAATAGGATGCATGGGAAATGCTACACATTTAAAAGTCATACCTGTGTATGTTACCAAAACATGGCTTGACACTTTGTTTATACTATCTTCAGCTGAACCCTTAAATATGAATTCCGTTTTCATTGTTGAAAGTGTTACTGTAGTATTTTCTAGAACTTCAATGTCTTTGTGGACATTGTTGTGAAATTGGTGACTCTATGTCTAGCTGTTGTTAGTCTTTTTGGGAGACTGTTAGGTAAAGTATTTACAGTATATTCTTGCTAAATGAGTTAACTATGACAGTTGCATTTGCTGATGCTTACTGAGACTCTGTTACCTGCTTTTTGCTCCTATTACTTCATAGGCATCTTAACCTTCCAGGTATTACAGCAACACAGTGTTCTACTTTTTACATTGTCTCTACATTCAGTTATTTTTAGACAAAAACAATGTGAATTGCAATGCATTTGTCATCTGTACCATACTGAAAGAACTGAAAGCAAATTACCCTAATTAAATTTCAAAAATTATTCCAGAAAACACAGGGCAAGACATATTCAGTGCCTTCAGACAATAAGCATTCCAGAGCATACCACATTCTCTAGCAGCTGGTATGGTCATCTCCATCCTACATTGCTATCATTGTCAAAATGTAACTTCTAGAAAGCAGAGATGATGAAAACTGCAAGACAAAGAAACAAATATGAAAATTAAAATGGTAAGACATCATTTTGAGGAGCATTTCCCTATCAATATAAAAAGATTTTGATCATCAGCTGGGACACATTTAAAGTTTCTCTTCAAATGAGACACATTTAGTAAGAAAGATAGAAACATGATTGAAAATTGATTGAAAGACAAACAAATTATTGTAAAACTAAAAACATACTAGAGCATGCCACCCACAGTTATTCTAAAGTTTTACCTGTATGAGCTTTTGCAATTCTCTGCAGCATTAAACAGTGTTTATGCAAATTCCAGTGGACACATTACAGAATCCAACAAGTGCTTAAAAGACCAACAGGGTATATGATAAATATCCTATCATATTCAAAAATTATAGCTACCAAATGGTTAACCTCCAAATATGAAAATCTATAACAACCTATGGTTGAAGGAATACTCAGTTTCATTTGCCAATAAATTGGTTTCTCATAACTTGCATCAAGTTTAATTTTAAGTAAAGCTTTTATATGTAGATATTTTGTTGAATTTGTAAATATACTGAAAGTGTAGATGATGCTATATGCTTACAGGTATTACCTACAAATAAATAGCAAACAATGTTTATGTTGTACTGTGTAAGAAGTAAGCTAACTAATACAGTGTGTGGAATTGGACAGTATCTTTTTATATGTGTTTTTTCCCCATTTTTGCTGTGAAACTGAAATAGTGAACTTCTCTCAGTACTGACAGCAGGTTTCTAGCTGAAATCCTCAGAGCTTTGCCTGTGGAGCACAGTAAGCTTAGGGATCAGGTGTCTGTGACATATACAGGTAAAGCATAATTACAAGTAATCCCAGGTCAAAATGGCACTAAATACTTCTTTGTCTCCATATTTGCATTTTGTGGATCCACCTACCTATTGGAAATACAAACAATAAAACAGGATTGTCTTGGAATCAAAGAGCACAAAGATGAATTGCTTTCAATGTGTCAATGTTTGAAAGAATAATTAAAAGTATAGTTTTTATTCTTGCATAATGATAGATGCTAAATTTATCTGTGCATGAGAGAGTCCCTTCTAAAATAAGGCAAAAGATTTTGTATTAAAAATTAAGTGTGATTTTAAAATTCCCTTTCTCTTTTGTAATTTATCATGTTCCTAGTGGAGTGTGAACATCCAAATAATGGTACGTGTAACAGTGCGGGTAAATGTGACTGGACTTCTTTCAAAATAGTAACTATTAAATAGTCTTGATCTCTGTGATGTTTGACTTTTTCAAACATATTTCCTAATGCTTAAAGTAGTGCAATTATTTATATTTACTTTTGAAATGCTTTCATGTGCAGAAAAAGTTAGGCACAAAACTAAACATAATTTAAAAGACCTAAGAAAAATGGCATATCAAAAAAATTAATGAAAAGTGATCATTTAAGAAAAGAGCCCAGAAAGTCAACCCTGCTTCCTTTCTTGAAGCCTGATTCTGGCTGTCAGAAGACTCTCTCTTCTGCCTGTACAACTGTCTTCTCCTCAACCACAGGCAACTTGGTTTCTAAACATGCTTGATGAAGCACCTTGGACATTTCCTTCTCTATACCCTCATTTTTCTCTTTGTCCAAAAACTGCCTCTCATGCAGCACAAACCTAGCAGGTTCCACCACCTGCCCTTAGTCACAGGTCCCCTGGTCCCAGCCTTGGTCCTGTGAGGCCAGCTAGCCAGAGCTCTCATCCCTACACAGTTATTGGAATAACATGTGCTATGTGAATTGTTATGATACTGTGAAGCACTTAGTCTTTCTCCATGGAGGGCACATCTGTGACTCACTCTGGAAGAACAATCAGACTCTGCCTTCCCCTCCAGATTCACAGAGGGGAAGCCTCTATCCACAGGTCCATCCTTATTTAGCAGCAGGGGCTGGAAAGACATAGCATGACCACAAAGAAAGCATGGGTCCATTGCTGGTACACACCATTTTCCTCTCATTTATAATGGCCCTGCTTTAGTTTTAATGACTGCCTTTGGAAATGACTTAGGGTACAAAGAACAGAATTCTTACCCAGCACAGGAGGTTTTTCTACAGATGACCACAAGAGGGCTCCCGAACTTTGCTCAGCGAAAAAGAAACTCAATTGCTTGCAGAAGCAGCCACCTTTCAAAACATTGCATATCACTTTCATGATGGTGTGGGGGGGAAAATGCCTGCTGCAGCAGCCAGAGATGAGATTGTCAGGGTAGACCCTGAGGAGCGACTAAGACCATTAGGATAGGCATGACTGAAGCAAATAGCGGTATCTTTATTTCAGGCTGGGTGCAACCTGATCAAGGGTGAGAAGACATTAACCTTGAACAAAAGAACACAGACAGAGCTTTATATAGTAGCCTAGGTAAGGGAGGGAGCATTTCACTGAGGAAGGTGAAAATTTTTAAGTTTCTCAGGGGTCATGGGTAGGTTTGATGCCTCTTTGAGGGAGGGAAATATGGGATGGAAGTGGCATTCTGCTGATTTACAGGGTTTCTCTTAAGCTTGGGAGCTGTCCTGATAAACAGATTTATTTTATCTCTCAGGTTGGGTGAGGAGGATTTTCTGTTCCAACATACTGTTCTGCTGAAGGTTTTCTTTTCAGGTTAAGGGGGGGCCCAATTGTAAGGACCTAACTGAGATTAGCAGCTTTTTCTATGAGTTCACAGCTCCAGGGACAAGGCATATGTCCCTGAGCCTTTATCACCACCTCCCTGTATATTGTGCCTGGGGCTCAGTAAGTTCAGCAGGGACAAGGAGAGGAGAGAGGGTATGCCCACTGTGGGGCTTCTCTTGTGTCTCGAGCATGCTATTCTGTCTGATTGTCACCAATGGTCTGATATTTTATGACTAGAGAGCATTAAAAATAGCATGGTTTGAGCACAGAAAGCTCTAATTTTTCACTTTAAAGGGTGAGGGAAAGGACCATTAAACTCTATTAAACAAATAGTTGCTAAGTGGAGGTGGAAGAGTCATCAGACTGGACAGAAAGGGCTTACCTGCCAGGTCTGCCATAGCTTGTGGCTGTGTATAGATGAACTCCCTGATATCCCACTTGTCCACATCTGTTTTTTGTTTTTTGTTTGTTTTTTTTTTTTTTTTTTTGGCTAGAAAATGATACATACCACATATTCCTAAGACACCTTTATCCTTGAATCATGTAATACTCCTAGTATCAACAATGAAATTCCAAACACCCATCAAAGCCAGATGTTCTGCTATGTGAGGAAGAGGTATGATGCAAAACCAGATGGGGGTCCTTTTGTGCTGGAGCTTGGTGTCTGTGTGAGAAACAGACATGACTGAATCCCACTGAGATGATGGTGTACTTCCATATCAAAATAGATCTGGGGAGGGGACACTACCCTGGAAATACAAATGACAACAGAACCCAACACGGCAAGGCAAGCAGGAAGATTGCCCTGAAGAAGTATGCATGGAGAAGTGAGGGACAAGGAAGGACTGGGGAGCAAGCCATGAAGAGCTGTGGATGGGGCCAGCAGGCCTAGAACAGATGCAGGGGCCTGGCCTCACCAATCCTGTGTGTCATGTGAAGCTTCTGCACTCATTCCCAAAAAATGGAAAGTTTCTGTTGAGGGAAACGAGGACTTTGCATAGAGAATGGACTAGAATGTGGTAGCTCTGGGTCGGTACTCTTTTGACAGGAAGCTGGATCAAGGTCATAGTACTGGAGGTGGAAAGGAATGAGTAGAGTCTAAAGATACCAAGGGGGAAAAAAAATGGTGGGAGTGAGAGATGACATGTAGGGAGAAAAGGGAAAGGTACCAGGAAGGGGTAGCACTTCGATTTCTAACTTGCCTAGTGACATGTGAGCTACACTGAAGGGGAAGCTCAGAAAATAAGCAGATTTGGAGGTAAGTTACATATAAATTCAGGTGAGTAGTCGAGGAATTCAAAAACTTCAAGATATGTAAATGGATGTGACTGGTGGGAATTGGATGTGTGGGCTTAGAGCTTCCTAGAAACTCTGAAGATAACAAGCAGTAACTTAAGCCAGGAAGATTGGTTGAGGTTGCTGAAAAGGAAGAATATAGGTAAGAGGGCCCAGGCTTCACCTTTTTAGGAAAGTCAAATATAGTGCACAGTAAGGGCCTCTATAAGAAAAAAGCCAACAGGAGCCATTCTCAGGAGCTTCTGGCCAGAGACACAAGAATATGTTGGTTTGGAAGCCAGTGAAAGTGACTGTTGGATAAATGACAAATGGAACAAAATGAGGTCTGGAAAATATTCCTTGGACTTGAAAACATAGAGGTCATCTGAAGCTTTGATAAAAGCTTTGATAGAAGGTGACAGCAAATTGGAATGGGATGAAAAGTGCAGGAAATGGAGACCATGAGTTTTGCCTTTACAAACATGGACACCCCTCCCTGGGCGGCCACTAGGCTCAGTTCCTTGGCATCTCCAGCTCAGTAATGTGATCTCAGCATCCCACTATGCCCACCACCTCTCCAGACCACTATTTCCTTGGCTTTATTCCAAGCCTCAGCTTATCCCTTTACTCTGTCCCTTCTCTAGCAGAGTTTGTAGTCTATCATTTTGGAATGATGGACTTTGCCCTAACACTCTTTGTCTTTTCTAAATGTCTGTGGAGATATGACATTACTCAGGATAAAGCCTCCTGCCTGCTTGTAGGAGCTGAGAATTTTTGACACCACTGGAAATTCATAAACACCTCCCAGCAGTTTACTCGCAACAGCAGCCAGTAGACTTGCTGTTTTTCTCCAGAGAATTTACATTCTCACACTCAACAATGACTTTCAAATCTTCTCCACTTCCTCAAATATTAAACCCTGGCTCCTTTTCCTGCTTACCTCACAAACCACTTTCTGCAAAATGAACTTATCTTACAATTCACTGGAGGGAAGGGAGGGAAGAGAAAGTAAAGGACTTGGAGGTTTGGGGGGGCAAAGAGGAGGGGAAACAGAGATGTTCTCTATTTTGACCCTGCCTCCTGGAGAAGCAGAAGCATCCTACTTCCTCTGGCCCAGGACCAGGCTCTCCTCCTAGGCGGACTCTTAAGCCTTCAAGTACCCCTGCTTTTGCTTGCCTGAGTTACCTGTTGATGTTCAGACAAGCTCAACTCTTTCAGAAACAAACAGAGGCTTAAAGGCTATCTTTCCCTGTCCTTTGGTGTCTGTGATAACTCCACTGAGTTATTTTCTTCTGTTCTTCATAGTCAAAAAGGACATGATAGCAGCAAAAGTATATGAGGTTGGTCATAAAGGCCACTCTGTGAGACAGTACATCCTTTCTCCTGTACCATCAAACTTCTCTAGTTCTGTTCAGTTTGTCCTATAGTCAGTGTCTTTCTTCCTCTATAACTGTGTAGCTCATTCTCTCAGTGGATGACTCAACAAAATGTTTTTAACAGGAGGCAGCACACTGCAATCACCTAGGTGTTCTGAGCCCTCAATACCAGCCCTGCAGAATCTGTTATTGTTGGAGATGTAGCTTCAACATCACAATTTTTTAAGCTCACCAGATGATTCTGATGTGAAGCCAGGATGGAAACCAACACAGAGCAATACTCTTGTTCCCACACTGCTGTGTGTGCACCGAAGAGTCCAATTTTCAGTACATTTCTGCCCATATTCCTAAAGATCTCAGTTTCTCTTGTATTCATCTTTAGAAATCTCTAAAGAAAATATATCCCCTCCTATTGCTGGTGGAAGTATAACATGGTGCCCACTTTTGGAAAACAATTGTACACTTTCTCTAAATGTTAAATATGAACTCCTAACTATACACCTAAGAAAATTGAAGGATGAGAAATAGAAAGCTATGCAGACTTCTACTGTAATGTTCACAGAAACATTAATAACAATGGCCAAAAACTAAACCACTCTCCAAGAACAGATGAAATGTGGCATATCCATACAATTAAAAGGTATATTTACATAATTAAATGAAATATTATTCCTTAACTTAAAAGTATTTATACAGATTGCAGTGTGAGACACCCTAAAGAGTATTGTTCCAAATTAAAGAAACCAAATAAACCACATATTGCACAATTCCATAGACTTGAAATATCAGAAAAAGCAAAACCCTCCAGACAGAGCAGACTAAGGGCTGGCACAAGGATTCACTGTAAGTTGATGTCCCGTGGTTAGAAGTAAGCAATAGAAATGTTTCACATCTGAAGTGTGCTGATGACTACTACTTGGTAATTTTATTAAAAACTCATTGAGCCAGGCATGGTGGCACATGCCTATAATCCCAACACTCGGGAGGCTGAGGCAGGATTATTGTGAGTTCGAGACCAGCCTGAGCTACAAAGTGAGTTTAAGGCCAGCCTGAAGTGCATAGTGAGACCCTGTCTCAAAAAGACAAAAAAACAAAAACAAAAAAAAAAAAAAAAAAAAAACTCATTGAATTTTCTACTGAAAAAAAGTGAGGACTGGGGAGATAGCTCAGTGGAGTAAGTGCTTGCCTGGCAAGTGCAAGGTCCTGAGTTTGACCCCAGGTATCAAAAAAAAAAAAAAAAAAAAAAAGTGAATGTAAAGTGTGTTTCCTGGAACCACAGCACCAGCACTGCTTATTTAAAAACTCATTCTCTACTCAGCTGAGATCTACAGCAACAGGAAGCATGAAGCTAGGAACCAGAAACTGGGCTTTTGAAAGCCCTCTGCATACTTCTGCTGCACATGAGAAACAGTACTCAGTCTATAGGCCAGCCTCACTCCTGTTCCACCTCTAGGAAGGAGAATGATTTATCTGCTAATTTAAAAGAACAAACTGGGCTCTTCTTATAAGAGCAAAAACTCAACACAATTGCCCATCAATAAAGGAATATGCAGAGGAAAGAGTTTGAATTTCTATAGTGTGCCTAGGGAGAGTCACATGGAGAGAAAACTTTCTCTCAAGCTCTCACAGAGAGCAAACTGGTCAAGCATTGGCCGTGACTCATCCACATGGATGACACAGACAAAGGAACTACAGAATAATGTACAGGACTACAAGATAAACCCTGAGAGGACTTCACTGACCACATAGGAAATATAAAGCTCATGTGTTGGTATATAAGTCTTGATCTACCTAGGTCTTAACCATCCAGCAGAAAAGTATAAAAATGAAGTATACATCGTGAGGCCATAATATTAAGTTGAGCTGTAAATGGCTATGGTCGACAATTTCTTTGAATAACTCACTATTGTTGTGGAATGCTGGACTGTGTTGGATTGTGGTGTCGAGTTCAAGCACCTAAGTTAGTTGAATGTCAATGGAGTGCCCACCTTTGACAGGTGTAGACAAAGGAAGGGATGTAGAAAGAAAAAAATCGTGTGTGTATAGACAGTACAGTTGGGATAGATAACGCTGTGCTTCTACATAATTCTATGAGAGGCAAGATCTGCACTAATGGTTAGACAGGATATTATGTCAGCTTCTAGTACTATGGTCATCAACTAGGAAAATAATTATTGAATTTTTGATATAATTCAGGTATAAAAAATGAGATAAGTAAGCAGCTACACTCTTAATTCACTGATAAGAGATATCTGCTAAAATAATATCTGTAAATATAATATCATGTATGCACCTTGTACAATACTAAAACATTATGAAAACAGTTTGCAATGTATTAATTATTGAATCTGTATTGTTAAGGTGTCTTGAAACTGTCTGATTGACATTTGTAGTTCAATAAAATAAAATAATAATAATAATAAAATAAATAAATAAAGGAATATGCAGATTTTGCTATATATGAATACTGGTATGAATGGTATACTGATAAGACTATACCAGTATTCATACAGATGAAATATTAATCAGTAATAAAAAAGAATAAACTACTGATAGCTCTCCCATTCCACCAAGTGAAAAAAACCTAGGATCACAGAAAGAGGGTTAGTGATTGTCAGAGGCCTGGTGTGCAGGGCAGATGGAGGGAACTTTAAGGCATGATGGGACAGTCATCAATCCACTCCTTGGTCATGGTGGTGGTATGGAGGGGTATCATAAGGGGTGCTCACTTGTCAGGGTCATAAAACTATACATCTAAAATAGCAGGTTTTAATCTAAGTTGTATCTCAATACAGTTGATCTTGGAAAAAATAAATCTGACTCCTGCCCTTCTTGTTTTCTTCCCTATTCCACCCCCAGCCTGCCTCCTGGAGAGAGGTCCGTGGGTAGCTGTCTCTCTGAGATGTAAGCCCTGGTTAGAAGTGATAGAAATGTTCCACATCTCAAGTGTGCTGATGACTGTACTACTTGGTAATTTGATTAAAAACTCATTGAATTTTCTACTAAAAAAAATGAGGGGGAGCTGAGGAGATAGCTCAGCAGAATAAGCACTTGTCTAGCAAGCGCAAGGGCCTGAGTTCAATCCCCAGTTCTGCCAAAAAAAAAAAAAGCCTGGGCAGATACACACTCAGACCTTTCTGACTGTGTTGCCGCATGGTTAGAAGTAAGTAATAATAAGGTGGGGAATCAAGGACTCCATTAAGGCAGCCCATCAAACCCACCATCCACAAATCCCTTAGAAATGAAGCAGATTTGGATGTGAGGGCGATCTGGCTGTGACATCTGTCACCCCATTGATCGCCAGGGTTGATTTGGCTAATCTGGCTGGCTAGGCGGATGTTCCCTTCCTCCCTCAATGATCCATGTGCGTCCCTCCCGAAGCTGCGCGCTTGGTTGAAGAGGACGACCACCCCCGATAGAGGAGGACCGTTCCTCGGTCAAGGGTATATGAGTAGCTGCACTCCCCTGCTAGAACCTCCAAACAAGCTCTCAAGAAATGAAGCAGATTTGATTTCCATCTGTCTCTCTCTTACACCTATATTTCGAGTTGACTCCAAACTCTAAACCTGCACAACCTGGGCAGAACTCCATCTGTGCCATCTCAGTCACTTCAGCACCAGAGTGAAACCTGGTCCTGGCCTAGAGAGGCGGTTCCTCTCTGATTCTTGTCTTTGCTCCCTGGGCCTTGATGAGACCTCAGAAGCTTTTCTAAAGCCCTGGTTTGGTGGTGTCTCTGACTAGCTCATCACTCCAACCCTCTTCTGTCTGTTTTATTTTTATCTTCCAGAGTTTATACTGTAACTGTTATTCTCTTCCGGGCCTAAGAAGCATCCTGTCTCTTAGCTTCCCATTCTCTATGCACATGAACTCTGACATCTTGAAATTAATTATTCAAATCTTAAATCTTGAGCTGTTTTCCATTCTCCAGGTCTCCCTCCTGCAATGGCATATCCTACTTCACTTGGGCTGCTGTAACACAGAACCGTAGATAGAGTAGCCAATAACAAAAACATTCTCATAGTTCTGGGGCTGAATTCCAAGATCAAGGCTCAGCTGATCCTGTCTGGTGAGGGGCTATTGCCTGGTTCACAGATGAACTGTGCTGTAGATCCAGGTGGTTGGAGGGAGAAGGGGAATGCCCCTTTAAGAGGGCACAGATCTCTCCCATGGCCCAATTTCCCACTACCATCAAGCTGGGTTTTAGGATTTAGCATATGAAGAGGGTCATAAACAGTCTATAGTGGTACCCACTCTCAGAAAATGACACCCCTCCTAGCTCCAGGCAGAACCCCTAGGAGACATTGTTTTCATTTCCCCAACCCGCCAAGCCATTCAGTCAACACTGCTCACCTGTTACCAGAATACATGAACAGATCACATTCTCTTCTTCCCCGTGTGCCCTCTTGCAAGCCACACACCATAGGGCAGGGTTGGCAAATATGTTTACAAAGAAAAAAGATAATTTGGACTTTTCAGGTACTTCGGCCTGTGTCATAACCACTCAGCTCTGCCAATTGTGGAGTGAAATCAGCCATAGATGATGCTTAAATGAATGGATGCCATTACACTGCAATAAAATTTTATTTCAGTAACAGTTTGATGACCAGATCTGCCTCTCAGCCATCATTTTGTAACCTCTACAAGAGATTCCTGTCAAAAGTACTTCAAAAACTCCCCACACCACTTACAAAAGAATCCAAATTTGTACCACAGCCTCTCCTCTTCCATCCCCTTTTGCCACTGTATTCATCATGTCTAGAATGAAATGTCTAAGCCTCCTGTACTCTCCATTCAAAGTTCCTCATTGAGTGCCTGCCATATGCTAGACCCTATTCTGGGCTCATGGCTGATATTCAGTAAATACAGGCTGACTGAATTAAGAAAATTAATAATTGCTACCCTTCCCAGATTCTTCCCATGAGTGTCACTGGGCTAAGCCTGCAGTCATTTTTCTGCACACCTTGGCATTGTTAAGGCAATTCCTTTAGATTTTCTAGTCCTATTTTTATATTCATAGCACTTATATATTAATATTCATACATACAACTCCATCTGACTGCAAGAGACTTTATGAAGATGCATACCTTCTCTGCAGGGTGTGAATTTTATGTTCCTGTCTCTCCTCACAAAGTTTCCTGTAAGGCTGGTATGGTGACACTTGCCTGTAATCCAAGCACTTGGAAGCCTAAGGCAGGAAAAGTGTTGAAAGTTCAAGTGAGTTCAGGGCCAGACTGAGCTACATAGTAGCTAAGAAAAAAAAGAAAAAGTAAAAGTCTCCTGTAAGCCACATGAACACCCTAGCTAAAAGCATTGGATGCATGAGAACTGGCTCTTAACTCACCTGGGGAACTTTCACCTTACAAACAATAGTCTACCTAGGGCCCAGGGAGATGGCTCAGGAGAATAAGCACTTCCCTGGCAAGTACAAGGGCCTGAGTTCAATCCCTGATTCTTCCAAAAAAAATAATAAAATGAAAGTCTTTTTTCCTCCCTCTTCAAGACTATAGGCTCTAGAGTCTAGAGCAGTGGTGGCAAACATATGACACATAGGCCACAGCAGGCTGTTTGTATCACTGAAAGCTCTAAAAGATTTGCCACCACTGGCCAAGGCTAATACTTTGGATTAATGTGTGTTATTCTGACTGAAGAGCCAAATTTCCTCTGTGTCACCAAGGCAAACAAAATGAGCTTTCCTTAGCACCATCTTGTGGGAGACCACCAACCTGCACTCTTGTGAACAAAGCCATTCACCTCCATCCTTATCTGACCTTTACTTTTTAGCCCTATTCACTGAGATATGCAAAACTGTTTATATAGAAGCAAATGTACCCTCAATTAGCTAAAAGAGTGTGGTTGAGTCTGATGAAGACACCAACATGTCTCACTGCAGCACTCCAGCAAGAATTGCCTCCCACACCCCCACTGGTGGCTGGAAGGAGAGCTTGATCAAGACCCTAACATGTGAGATAACATCTTATCTATGAGGGTATGGGACTCAAAAAGAATTATACCTTTCTGACAGTAAAGGTTCCAGCCTTGCATGCATCAAGCTGTCTGTTGCATTGCTTATTGGAGGGCCTCTATGCCTGGTACAAAATTGCTGTTTCTCTTTACAGCCACTGCCTGCAAAGTTTCTCTTCTCTAACACTCTTCCTTGGCCCCCACCCACCTACCTACTTGAGCTTTTGAACTCATAGCCCTTTTTTCCATAGAGCATTGGGTCATCCAGAGCTTCTTAGCTGTAGAACTTTGCATCTGTCATTTTTTGTATTGTTTTATTTTGTTTGTTTGGCAGTACTGGAGATTGAACTTGGGACCTTGCACTTTCCAGGCAGGCTCTGTCTTTATTTTGCATCCATGCACCATACTGCTAGATAGGAGTATGGTGAACCCTCCTCAAAGGTTTTGTATCGTCTTTCATTTCTGTTGCTCTGGTTTGTGGCTTCTCCTTCAGACCTGTTTTCTCCTCTGTAAAAACAATTCCAATTTCCCAAACAGAAAAGATAACAATTTTCTACAATACTGCTTGACACTATGTACAAGAAAATAGACTGTGATGAAATGAATCTTTACAAGAATTGCTGAACTGGGCACTAATACAGAGATAGCAAAATAAGCAATGAAAATAAAAGCAGCAGTGAACTCTAGGCCCACAGCACCAGAGAGAGTTTTCCCAGTGTTCTCTGGTCCTGCCCCACTGCCCCAGACCCAGCACAGCTCACCCACTGAGTGAGAACTGCAGGCCCACCACACAAAAGAATCCTTTCCCAGCATTCTCAGGTCCTACCCTGCAGCCCCAGACACAGCACTGCCTGCCCTGTGAGTGAGAACATCCACCACCCTGTTGGGAGCCCCGCAGACCCACCAAAGCCCAGGCCCCGTGAGTGTGTGAGAGAGCTTCTGTGCTCTCCTGCCCCCCCATTGCCTTCCACACCCAGCTCAGAAGAGAAACTCTGCAACTGAAGTACTTGCACAAAGACTAGGGTCAAAGCCACACAGCTAATCCAGAAGTAGAACACCTTGTCAAAAGGGCACAACAGGCTTACCTCCAAGGACAGCAACAGGAAGGTGGTGAGCACAGCAGCCAGACCCAAACCAAGCAAAACTACATGAACTAGAACTTGCTGTAACAATACCTGAATTTCGTAAGGTGCTAAAGTTAGAACTGCATCAAAACTCTACACTAAAAGTCAGAGGACAGAGCTATTAAGTCATGATAAAAATAAGGAACCAAAAGCAATCTCAGGCCTCAAGCCCACCCATGATAAGTGCAGGGGACACTAACTCCGCTAAAATGAATGAATTAACAGAGTCAGAATCAAGGAAACAAAAGCAGAAAGGTATAGAGGAATTCAGACCAGAATTAATGCCTGAAAGAAAAAAATAAATTTTGAATACATAGCATCAGAAGTAATGAATCAAATCCACAAATATATGGGGGAAACCCAATGCCCACCCAGAACAAGCACAGAGAACACTATTCCAGCTGAAACATATGAATTAACAGTGTCACAGGCAAAGAAGCAACAGCAAAAAGGTAAGAAATAATTTCCGAAATAAAAAAAGAAGTCTTTGAAATCATAGCATCTGAAACAGAGAATCAATTCTGAAAATATATCCAGGAAACTCAATTTGGAAAACACTCTGCAGTAAAATAATTAATAGCTACCTCTAATGAAGACACTGACAAAAAAATAGAGGAGAGTAGAAATATGATGGATTCCTTGAATGAGTAATACAGGAAAGAAATAGATCGAATGAAGCAGAGTCAAAGAGATATACAACAACTTAAAATCTCAATCATGAGTCTACAAAACCATTTGACTGAAAGTGAAGACAGGTCTCAGATCTTGAAGATTCTGGTGCAGCTAGTGAAAAGGTGAGAAAAGATCTCTGAAAAACAACTAGGATGCAGGAAAGAATAATCCATCACATACAAGATGATGCCAAGATGAACAATGTGAGATTAATAGGCATCAATGAGAAAGGAGTCAATACAAATGATATAAAAAGAATATGGGCAGAAGTAATAGCAGAAAACTTCCCAAATATGAGGAAACAAGCTAACATTCAGGTAACTGAAGCATACAGAATGCCAAATAACTTCAACCCAACTGAAAACACACCAAGACATATAATAATGAAGATCCCAGAAATTCAACACAAGAATACTATACTGAAAGCTGCTAGAGAAAAGAAGCAGATCACAATCAAAGGAAAACCCATCAGAATTACAGCCGACTTCTCTTCACAAACCATGAAGGCAAGGAGAGCACAGAGCAGAGTTCTTCAAGTCCTCTATGAAAACAAACTCCTACCCAGACTACTATACCCTGAAAAACTCTCTTTCAAGTTTGATGGAGAAGTGAAATACTTCCACAACAAAGAACAACTAAAGAATTTCATGATGACAAAGCCATCCCTACACAGGCTACTGAAAGATGTTCTAGAGAGGGACCAGACCTCCACAAATGAGAACAGAAGGAACCCACTAAGTAGGGCAAACAAATAAACACAGGACGAAAAGGAGTAAACAACAGCAGGTAAATAACATGACAATCATAAGTCAACACATTTCAATTATAACCATCAATGTAAATGGACTCAAGTCATCAATTAAGAGAAATAGACTGACACAGTGGATTAGGAAACAAAACCCAACAATATGCTGCATACAAGAAACTCACTTAACTCCAAAGGACATTCATAGGCTTAAAGTCAAAGGATGGAAACAATACTGCATGCCCCAGCACTGCAGAAAAAAGCAGGGGTAGCAATCTTGTTCTCAGACAGTCTCAACTTGAAACCAAGAATGATCAAACGAAATAAAGAAGGCCACTATATATACTGGTTAGGGGAACAATTCAAGAGGAAGAGATAACACTCATAAATATGTATGCAGCAAACACAGAAGCACCTAGCTATGTAAAACAAATCTTAATGGACTTGACACAGCTAATATCCAATACCACAATCTTAACAGGAGACCTAAATACCCCCGTATCTCACAAAGACAGGTCAACTAGACAAAAAATTAGCAAAGAAGTAGTAGAACTGAACCAGAGTCTGGAACAAATGGACTTGGTGGACATATACAGAGTATTCCACCCAATCGCAGCTGAATACACATTTTTTTCAGCTGTACATGGGTCATTCTCTAAAATAGACCACATACTGGTCCATAGGTCATGCTTAAGTATATGCAAGAAAACAGAAATTATCCCATGCATATTATTTGACCACAGTGCAATGAAACTGGAAATAAATGACAAAAGAAACCAGAAAAAGGCCCTAAATACATGGAAATTAAACAACACCCTACTCAGCAATCAATTGGTTACAGAAGAAATTAAACGAGAAATTCAACAATAATCTACAATTCAATGAGAATTCAACCACATCTTACCAGAATTTATGGGATGCAATGAAAGCAGTTCTCTGAGGGAAGTTCATAGCTATGAACTCACACATTAGGAAAACAGAACGGGAACAAATAAACACTCTCATGTGACACCTCCAACATCTAGAAAAGGAAGAGCAAACCAAACTCAAAGCCCAAAGACAAGAAGAAATCATAAAGATTAGAGCAGAAATTAATTGAATTGAGACAAAGAAAACAGTTCAAAGAATCAATGAATGAAAAAGCTGGTCTTTGAAAGACTAAGTAAAATTGACAAACCACTAGCTAAAAGGAAAGAAAAAATTCAAATACAAGCAATAAGGAATGAAAAGAGTGAAATCACCACAGACCCAGTGGAAATTCAGAAGACTATCAATAGCTACTTTGAGAATCTTTACGCTCACAGAATAGAAGACAGATGAAATGGACAGATTCCTCAAAAAGTATAAATTACCAAAACTGAATCAAGAAGATAGAACAACTGTCAATAAGCCAATAACAGCCAATGAAATATGAAATGTAATAAAAAGTCCAGGTCCTGATGGATTCACAGTTGAATTCTACAAGAAATTTAGAGAAGAGATAATCCCTACACTTCACAAATTCTTAAATGAAATTGAAAAAGAAACAAGCCGGGCGTGGTGGCGCATGCCTGTAATCCCAGCACTTGGGAGGCTGAGGCAGGAGGATTGTTGTGAGTTCGAGACCAGCCTGAGCTACAAAGTGAGCTTAAAGCCAGCTGAATTGCATAGCGAGACCCTGTCTCAAAAAGACAAAAAAAAAAAAAAAAAAAAAAAAAA